>JAODAL010026922.1:0-55862 GCA_025379985.1 Phyllomedusa bahiana
GAGGGTTCATCATGGTTCGTGATCAGATCTGGGTGAGTATGAGGGTTCATCATTGGGTCAAGACCAGATCTCGAGTATGAATATTCATCATGGATCATGACCAGATCTGGATGAGTATGAGGGGTCATCATGTGTCATGAATAGATCTGGATGAGTATGAGGGTTCATCATGGGGGAAAGCAGATCCCGGATGGGGGTTAGGGTTTTCATGGGGGGATACCCGATCCCCATTTATGAGTTTTTTATCATGGGTCAGAGAAATCAAAAGAGGATGAGGGTTTTTCAGGGGTTTACCAAAACTGGGTGAATTAGAGGGTTCATCATGGTTTATGATCAGATCTGGATGAATAAGGGGGGTTTATCATTATATAGCAATTTTGTTTTTACAATGAGGGTTCATCGTGGATCATGACCAGATCTGGATGAGTATGAGGGTTCATCATCGGGTCATGACCAGATCTGGATGAGTATGAGGGTTCATCATGGGGTCATGACCAGATCTGGATGAGTATGAGGGTTCATCATGGGTCATCAGCAGATCTGGATGAGTATGAGGGTTCATCATGGGGTCATGACCAGATCTGGATGAGTATGAGTGTTCATCATTGGGTCAAAGATCAGTCTGGGTGAGTATGAGGGTTTATATGGGGGGCATGACCGTTGGATGAGTATGAGTGTTCATCATGGGGTCATGAGCAGATCTGGATGAGTATGAGGGTTCATCATGGGGTCATGAGCAGATCTGGATGAGTATGAGGGTTCATCATGGGGTCATGATCAGATCTGGATGAGTATGAGGGTTCATCATGGTTTATGATCAGATCTGGATGAGTAGGAGGGTTCATCATGGAGTCATGACCAGATCTGGATGAGTATGAAAGGGGGCTATGGGGTCATGATCAGATCTAGATGAGTATGAGGGTTCATCATGGGGTCATGACCAGATCTGGGTGAGTATGAGGGTTCATCATTGGGTCTGATTCAGATTGGGTGAGTATGGGTTCATCATGGGGTAATCAGATCTGATGAGAATGAGGGTTCACATGGGGGCATGTCGATTGGTGGTTGAGGGTTCATCTGGGGGATGTCAGATTGGATGAGTATAAGGGGGGGGTTTATCTGGGGCATGATCAGATCTAGATAGTAGAGGGTTCATATGGGGAAGAACCCCGTCTGGAGAGAGTATGAGGGTTCATATGGGGGGGCATGAACGATTTGGGTGGTATGAGGGTTTATCATGGGGTCATGAGCAGATCTGGATGAGTATGAGGGTTCATCATGGGGTCATGATCAGATCTGGATGAGTATGAGGGTTCATCATGGGGTCATGATCAGATCTGGATGAGTATGAGGGTTCATCATGGGGTCATGATCAGATCTGGATGAGAATGAGCGTTCATTATGGCTATGACTCTAGGACGGCTCTGACCTCTGAGGTTGCGGATGAAGTCTTCTAGCATCATCTTGCGGTCGGGTTTGATGCTGGGGCTGTACATGTCCGTGTTGAGAAGGATAACAGCAAACGCCAGGATGAAGATGGTGTCCGGGTTGTGGAACTGCTGAACGATGTCCGGGTTGCACATGCAGTACCGCTGGCTACAGCACCGGGAAGAATGACCTCATATCAGCTCCTATAAAGCAGCTAATAACACAACTGTGACATTGCCTAACCCCAAACCCCCCACTAACCCCAACTCTTACTCCTGAGCCTGACCACTGTATAGCAGGTACACCTACTCCCACCCACCCACTCCCATATTTGGTTCGATATACATGGTGGAGTCACATTATTATGACCAGAGTAACCAGCGTGTGTAGCCGACCAGCAGCTAGACAGAGTGACTCCATAAGGTCCTGATAGGTTGTCACAAGTATCTGGAGTCCCACTTTCAATCCCACATCTGCTGGACGAGCCATAGAGCAACACCACCATCCAGGGCCCCAACAGCTGCTGGTCGAAGCCATAGAGCCAACCACCCTCCGTCCAGGGGCTCCCACAAGCTGCTGGAGGGTACATAGAGCCAATCGCCAGCTCTTATCCCGGGGCTCCCACAGCTGCTGGAGGTCCCATAGAGCCCACACCACACACCAGCAAGCGGGCTCCACAGCTGCTGCGGGTCCATAGAGCCAACGAACCACCATCCAGAGGCCCCACAGACTGCTGGATGAACGCCATAGAGCCAACGCCACCATCCATGGGGCTCCCAACACTTGCTGGAGGGTGCCATAGAGCCAACAAAACCACAATCCCGGGGCCCCACAGCTGCTGGAAGCCATAGAGCCCAAACACCCCACCATCCGACTGTCCCACAGCTGCTTGAGGTCCATAGAGCCTCAACACCAGCATCCTAGGGCCCCCACAGCTGCTGGAGGTACATAGAGCCAACGCACACGCCATCCAGGGGCTCCCACAGTTGAGCTGGAGGGTCCATAGAGCCAAGCGCCAGCATCCAGGGTTTCCACAGCAGCTGGAGTGCCATAGAGCCAACACCACCGAACCGGGAGCCTCCACATCTGAGCTGAGAGCAAATAGAGCCAACACCACCATCCAGAGGCCCCACAGCTGCTGGAGGGTCCATAACGAGCCAACACCACCATCTCAGGGGCCCCACAGATGCTGGAGGTTTATAGAGCCAACACCACCAGCCAGGGGGCTCCCACAACTCGCTGAAGCGGAGCCAATAGCCAACACCACCATCTAGGGGCCCCACAGCTGCTGGAGGAGACCATAGAGCCAACACCACCGTTCCGGAGACCGCCACAGCTTGCTGGGAGGTAGCCATAGAGTCCAACACCACCATTCCAGGGGCCCACAGCTGCTGGAGGAGCCATAGAGCCAACACCCCCGTCCGTGGACTCCCACAGCTGCTGGTAGGAGCCATAGTAGGCCAACAACCACCATCCAGGGCCCTCAGCTTGTCTGGAGGATCTATAGCCAACACCAACCAGTACCAGGGTACTCCCACAGACTGCTGGAGTAGCCATAGAGCCAACACCACCCATCCGGGAATCCCACAGCTGCTGGGAGGAGCCATAAGAGCAAACACCCGAAACATCCGGGGACTCCCAACGCTAGCTGGAGGGTCCATCGAGCAACACCACCCATGCCAGGACTACCCACAGCATGCTGGAGGGATCGATAGAGGCCAACCACCACAATCCAGGACCCCACAGCTTCTGGTGCGGTACCATAGAGCCGAAGCACCACCAACCAGGGGGGCCCCAACACCTGCTGGAGGGAGCCCATAGAGCCAACACCACAATCCAGGGATCCCACAGCTGCTAGAGGAACCATAGTAGCCAACCACCACCATCCAGGGGCCCCACATGATGCTGTGTAGAGCCATAGAGCCAACATCTACACATCCAGGTCCCCACAGCTGCTGGAGGGTCAAATAGAGCCAACACCCACCATACAGGCTCCGCACACTGCTGGAAGGGGCCTAGAGCCGAACACCAGCCATCCAGGGGCCCCACGCTGACTGGAGGGTCTATAGAGCCATAACATTAAACACCATCCAGGTTTGCTCGCACAGCTGCTGGAGGAGCCATAGAGCCAACACACACCATACCAGGGGCCACCACAGCTGCTCGGAGGGACTAAAGGGCCAAACACCACCATCCAGAGGGGCCCCACAGCTGCTGGAGGAGCCATAAGCCAACACCACCATCCAGTGGCCTCCACACTGCTGGAGGAGCCATAGAGGCCAACACCACCATCCCAGGGCCCCACAGCTGTCTGTGGCGGGTCTATAAGGCCAACACCACCACCAGGCGCCCGGCACATCTTGCTGGTAGGCTCCATAGAGCCAACACCAGCACCATCCAGGTCCCCACAAACTGTGCTGTGAGTGTCCATAGAGCCAACACCACCTACCAGTGTGCCTCACAGCTTCGGAGGAGCCGTAGACAGCTAACAACCATCAACCACAGGGGCCACCAAGCTGCGGACGGTCCAAGAGCCAACACCACCCTCCAGGGTATAGCCCCACAGCAGTGCTGAGGGACCAAAGACCACACCCACCATCCTAGGGCCCCACCACTGCTTGGAGGGTCATAGAGCCAACCACCCCCATCCAGGTGCCCCACAGCTGCTGGAGAGCTCATAGAGCCAACAACACCATACCAGTGGCACCCACGCATCTGCTGTAGGCGTCCATCAGCGCAGCCAACACCAACAATCTCAGCCCCACACAGGCTGGGAAATGACAGGGACGAAACAACGGTAGTACTGGGAAGGTCTCTTGTTTCCTGCTCTTCCAACCAGTGTTGAGGCCTTTCAATCCGTGTGACGCTGTCCGCATTGTTATGAGCTGCGAAGCTCCCATCCCGCACACGCAGGGGGAGACAACAGTATTTATGATGTAACGTGATCGCAAGGAGGGATTCTTAACCCAAACCCGGTGGGTGTGAGAAGTGCCTTCCACTGGATAATGCCCAGAGAACCCCCCAAAACATCCGCCAGACCATAAACACTGCCACATGCACCATCTTGTGTTCTTCCAGTCAATGGTTGCAAGTGAGGTAATGAGTTCTCTGATGTTTCTTTCCTTGACCCCCAACGTCTCATGCCGTTCCATGAACTGCAAGAAAACGTACATCCCTCCGAGAATGGCACAACACCGTTATGCCAATCAGTGGAGTCCAATTCCGATTCTGTTGTGAAAATTGAAGCCTTTTCTGATGCGATCTGCTTGCTTATCAAATGCATGTGACATCCAGTCTTGCATCCGGCCCCATACACAGTAGGTGTCTTATCCATAGGTATCGAGTGGATATCCGTCCTGCTCCGTGGCACCCATACACCCTGTAGGGTTAGACAGAGGTGCAGTGAAATCACGTCTGCTCCATGCACCCATAACACCGTAGGGTTAGCAATGGTTCCTTGACATCCGTCTGCTCCTTGGCCCCATACACTGATAGGTTTAGCAGAGGGGCAGTGACATGCCGTGCTGCTCCAGGCCCCATACACATTAGTGGTTAGCAGCGGTGGTGCAGTAGAACATCCGTCTTGCTCCATGGCCCCAAACACCAGTATGAGGGTTAGCAGAGGTGCAAGTGAAATCCGTCGGTCTCCGGATTCCGCATATCACAGTATGGTTTCAGCAGAAGTTCAGTTACATCCTTCCCTGCTCCGGGGCCTCATACCCAGTAGGTTTAGGCAGAGGTGCATGACAACCGTACTGACTCCGGGGCCCCATTAAACATATGGTTAGTCAGAGTGTGGTTCAGTGACTTCCGATCTACTCAGGGCCCCCTACACAGTTATGATTTAGCAGATGTTGCCGTGACACTACCGATCTGCTCCGAGGGTGCCCCATACCCAGTCGTGGTAGACCAGTAGTGCACGTGACATCCGTCTGCTCCGGGCCCCAATACACCGTAGGGTTAGCAGAGGTGCACTTGACAACCGGTACCTGCTCCGGAGGCCCCATAACAGTAGGTGTTAGCAGATGGTCTGCAGTGACATCCTTCAGCTCCGGGGCCCCATACAGCATTAGTGTTTAGCATATTGGTGCAGTGACCTCCATCTGCTCCGGGGGCGGCCCCGATTACACAGAAATGGTTAGGCAGAGGAGGGCAGTGACCATCCGTGCGCTCCGGTGCCACCATAACCGTAGGTAGCAGAGGTGCAAGTAGTGTGCCATCCTCTGCTCACGTGCCCCATACACACAGTAGGTTAGCCTAGGTGCCTTGACCAAACATCTGTCTCCGTGGCACCATCATGCCAGCATATGGTTTAGACAAGAGGTGTCTAGTGACATCCGTCCAGCTCTGGGCCCAAACCCAGTAGGGTTAGCAGAGGTGCATGTGACATCACCTCTGCTACGGGGCCCCATACACAGTAGGGTTAGCAGAGGTGTAGGGACATCAGGCTGCTCCGGGGGCCCCATACACAGTAGGGTTAGCAGAGGTGCAGTGACATCCGTCTGCTCCAGTGCCCCCATACACAGTCGGGATAGCAGAGGTGCAGTGACGACTGTCTGCTTCCGGGGCCCCATAAACAGTAGGGTAGCAAGGTGCCGTGTACCCATCCGTCCATGCTCCGAGGCCCCATACACAGTAGGGTTACAGAGGTGCAATGACAACCTTCTGCTCCAGGGCCCCATTCTCAGTAGGGTTAGCAGAGGTGCAGTGTATCCGTCTGCTCCGGGCCGCCATAAACAGTAGGGTTAACAGAGGTGCACTACCTCCATCATGCTCCGTGCCGGGCCCCATTACAAGTAGGGTTGCAGAGGTGCAGTGAATCCGGACTGCTCCGGGGCCCCATAAACAGTAGGGTTACAGAGGTGCAGTGACATCCGTCTGTCTCCGGGGCCCCATACACAATAAGTGGGTTAGCATGGATGGTGCAAGTGACATTCGTCTGCTCCGGAGGGCCCATACACATAGGGTTTCATAGGTGTATGACATCCGTCTGCTTCTGGGCCCATACACGAGTACGGGTTAGCAGAGTGTTGCAGTGACATCCGTCTGCTCCTGGGTCCCCCATTACACATAGGGTTAGCAAGAGGTGTAGGGACATCAGTCTACTCCAGGGCCCCATACACAGTAGGGTTAGCAAGTTGCAGTGATAATCCGTCTGCTCCGTGGCCCCATCTCACAGTAGGGATAGCCGAGGTTGCGAGTGAAGTCTGTCTGCTTTCGGGGACCCCATACCCAGTAGGGTTATGCAGAGGTGCACGGGATATCCGCTGCTCCGGGGCCCCAATACACAGTGAGGGTTAGCAGAGGTGCATTGACATCCCGTCTGCTCCGGTCCCCATAACCCAGTAGGATGATTCAGTAGGAGCATTGACGTCGTCTGCTCCAGGGTCCCAATAACGACAGATAGGTTACAGAGGTGCAGTGACACTGTCTGCCTCTGGTGTCCCATACGTAGGAGCATTAGGTTCTTCTTTTTGTGTCAGACACACGTCTAGTCTCTTCTTGGGTCATTTTGGTGGTTAGCTGCTCCCGTGCATTCTTGCCCTCCCAGACCTCAGGGCCCAAAAGCCATAGAGCCAACATCACCATCCCGTGGCCCCACAGCTTCTGTCGGGTACCACAGGATCCAACCCCACCACCACCATCCAGGTGGCCTCCACAGCTGCTGGAGGGTCAAATGTGACCAACACCACCCCATCCACGGTGCCACCCACACTGCTGGAGGGACCATAGAGCCAACACCCCACCATCCATGGGGCACCCACAGCTGCTGGAGGATCCAAGGAGCCAACACAACCAACCATCCAGGGCCCCACAGCTTGCTGGAGGGTTCCAAGGCGCCAACACCACCATACCAGGGGCCCCACAGCTGCTGGAGGACCAGAAGAGCCAACTACCTACCATCCAGGGGGCCCTCACAGCTGCTGAGGGTCCATAGAGCCATCACCAGGCCATCCAGGGCCCCACAGCTGCTGGATGGTCCATAGACCCAACACCAACATTCAGGGGCCCCACAACTGCTGGAGGAGTACCATAGAGCCAACACAACCATCCAGGGCCCGCACAGCTGCTGGAGGAAGGCCCTCGAGCAACAACCACCATCCAGGGCCCCACACAGGCTGGGGAAAATGAGGTCCCTATTACGGTAGTAACTTGGAACGTCTTGTTTTCCCTCATCCTTCCAACCAGTGTATTAGCCACATATTCTACTGCCGTCAAGATTGTGTACATGTACGCTATTGTTTGTTGCAGTGGCAGATCCCATCCCGCCCCCGAGGGGGAGACAATTCAGTATGTAAAGGGATTAACTTGCTTCTGCAAGGAGGTATTTTCTTACCCAACACGGGTAGAGAGTGGGCCTTCCACATGATAAATGAGCCCAGAGAACACCCCGAAAACATCCCCCAGACCATAACACTGCCCCCACCAGCTTGTGTTCTTCCAGCAATGGTTGCAGGGTGTTTGTTCTCTGATGTTTCTCTCCTGACACCAACGTCCATCCGTTCCATGAAGAAGAAAACGTGACTCATCAGTAGTGGGGGAGAGACGACAATTATGCAATCAGTGAAGTCCAATTCGATCTGTTGTGGAAAATTGAAGACGCTATTTCTGGAGTATACCAGCTTGCTTATCAGAGTGATGACGAGTGTACAACCGTCTGCTCCTGGGGAGCCCACCATACACAGCCAAGTGTTATCAGGAGGCAGTGAGATCGGTCCCCCTTCTCCGTTGCCCCATACACGAGTAAGGATGTTAGCATAGGTGCCGTGATCTCCGTCTGCACTCGGAGTCCCCCCCATATCACAGTATGGGTTAGCAAGGTGCAGGTGACACCTTCTGCACTAGTGCCCCATACACCGTAGTTATGAAGCAGAGTGTGCGGCAGTGACATCCTTCTGTGCTTACCTGTATTTGTGGCCCCATATACAGTAGTGTTAGCCCTAGGTGCAGTGACATTTCCGTCCTGTCTCCGGGGCCCCATACACAGTAGGGTTAGCAGAGTGCAAGACATCCGGTCTGCTCCAGGCCTCCCTACACATAGGGTTAAGCAAGGTGAGCAGTGACATCCGTCTTCTCCGGGTCCCATACACAGTAGGGTTACGCAGATGGTGCAGTGACATCCGTCTGCTCCGGGGTCCCTAAAACTGTAGGGTAGCAGCGTAGTTGTGTGACATCGTCTGCCTCCGGAATTCCCCATAGACTGTACTGGGTTAATCCTAGTTGCAGTGACAACCTTCAGCTCCTGGGAGCCCCATAAACACAGTCATGGTTATCAAGTTGCAGTGACATCCGACTTGCTCCGAGTCCCCATACACCCCAAGGATAGCGGTGCAGTGATATCGGAGTCTCTCCTGGCCCATACACAGTAGGGTTCAGCAGAGTGTGCAGTGACATCCTTCTTCTCAACGGCCCATAACCTAGTAGGGTTAGCATAGGTGCCGGGACATAACGTCTGCCTCCAGGTGTCCATATACCAGCGTAGTGTTAGCAGAGAGTGCAGTTGAGACATCCGACTGCTCGCGATGCCCCATAAACTGTTAGGTTAGCAGAGGTGCAGTACATCCGTCTTGCTCCGGTGTCCCATACACAGTCAGGGTTAAGCAGTAGGTGCAGTGACATTCCTTCTGCTCCGTGGCCACAAACACAGTAGTGTATCAAGTGTTTGCAGTTGACATTCCGTCTGCATCGGGGGCCCCCTACACAGTAGGGTTACAGAGGTGCATAACATCCGTCTGCATCCGGGGTCCCATATACAGTAGGGTTCTAAGGCAATGTGCAGGACATCCGACTGCACCGGGTGCCTCCATACACCTTATGGTTTAGCAGCGGTGCATTGACAACTTCCGTCTGCTATCCAGGGCCGCCCCATAAAACTGTAGGGTTAGCGAGTGCATGTGACATCCGTCTGATCCCGGTGGGTCCCATACACAGTAGGTTTTAGCAGAGTTGACGTGCCATACCTTACTGCTCTCGGGAGCCCCAGTACAACAATTAGGGTGTTAGCAGAGTTGCAGGGTGATATCCGTCTGCATCCGGTCTGCTCCAAAAATATTAGGGCTGTAGCCGAGGTCATGTGACGTCTGACTGCTCTGGGCCCCAAACAAACGTAGTATAGCAGAGTGCAAGCAACACCTTCTGCTCTGGGGCCCATACACAGTAGGGTTAGCAGAGGTGCAGTGACAATCCGTTCCTAGCTCCGTAGGTTGCCCCCTACACAGTAAGGGTTAGCAGATCTGTCAGTGACATCCGTCTGCTCTGGCTCCATTACACAGTAGGGTTTATCAGAGTGCATGTAGTCTGTCTGCTCTGGGGCCCAAAACAACAGTAGGTGTTTAGCAAGGTGCAGTGGACATCCAGTCCTGCTCTAGGCTCCATACATCAGTAGGGTTAGCATAGGCATGGAAAGGGAACATCCGTCTGCTCTTGGGCTCCCATACACAGTCTATGTTTAGCAGAGGTGGCAGTGCACGTCATGTCCTTGCTCTGTACCCATACGCGAGTAGTGTTTCTCTGTGCGCTCTAGTCTCTTCTTGGGTCATTTTGGTGGTTAGCTGCTCCAGTGCATTCTTGCCCTCCCAGACCTCAGGGCCCAAAAGCCGATAATCATCCCAACTCTGATAAATCAGCAACAAGGGATCTGTGTGCAGACGGCCTGTCACACCTCATATACCCACCAAGCCAGCTCACCACACGGAACTATTCGCCTTCATGATCTACCGCACTGCCGAAAATAGCACTCTGGTCATAATAATGTGACTTTGGCTGTGTATAGTCCTTTTTTAATCATCATGACCAGATTCCCATTTTGTAGGAAATAGACTTAAACGAACGCAATTAAGAAATGTTGCGGGATGATCATGTGACCCACCTGAAGGCCTCGATCAAACGCTCCACCTTCTGCGCCTCGCCCTGCACCCTGATGTGCGCCTGGAACTTGCGCAGCGCCTCGTCCAGCTCCATGTTGGAAAAATCCATTTCATCTACGACACAGCTACAAGAAAAATATAGACCGTGACATACACGGACATGGTGAATTACATTCTTCCAGTACTAGTGTCAGTCTTTACTGCGGCTCGGGCATTCTATTCATGAACCAGGAAGAGCAGGATGAGCAGAGTTATAGGCTATGGAATTATAGGAGGCTGCAGAGAGGTCATCATAGACCCTGGCATACACTGACATGGTGAATTACACTCTTCCAGTACTAGTGTCAGTATTTACTGCAGCGCTAGTATTCTATTCATGAACCAGGAAGATCAGGATGAGCAGAGCTATAGGCTATGGATTTATAGGAGGCTGTAGAGAGGTCATCATAGACCCTGATATACACTAACATGGTGAATGACATTCTTCCAGTACAAGTGTCAGTATTTAATTCCACTCGTGAACCAGGAAGATCAGGATATGAAATAATTGTAGAAGGGTAATGGATTATAGAACTGCTAAGAAGAGGTCATTCTACCAGGCAGAGGGGTCTACATTTATGTACCCTGGCAGACATTTTGGACAAGTGAGAGATATTACAACTTTTCTTCCCAAAGTAACTGGTGTCAGTCTTTACTGCGGCTCAGGCATTCCATTCATGAACTAGGAAGATCAGGATGAATACATCTATAGAGTATAGAATATGAGGCTGCAAATAGGTCATTATAGACCCTGACGGCATTCTGTTCATGAACCAGGAAGATCAGGATGAGCAGAGTTAGGCTATGGAATTGTAAGAGGCTGCAGAGAGGTCATCATAGACCCTGACATACACTCACATGGTGAATTATATTCTTCCAGTACTAATGTCACTCTGTACTGCAGCTCGGGCATTCCATTTGTGAACCAAGAAGATCAGGATGAATACATCTATAGGGTATGGAACTATATGAGGCTGCAGAGAGGTTATCATAGACCCTGACAAACACTGACATGGTGTATTACATTCTTCTAGTACTGGTGTCAGTCTTTACTGCGGCTCAGGCATTCCATTCATGAACTAGGAAGATCAGGATGAATACATCTATAGGACTATGGAATTAAAGGAGGCTGCAAAAAGGGCGTCATAGACCCTGACATACACTGACATGGTATATTACATTCTTCCAGTACCAGTGTCAGTCTTTACTGTGGCTCTGCCATTTTATTCGTGAACCAGGAGGATCAGGATGATCACAGATATAGGCTATGGAATTATAGGAGGCTGCAGAGAGGTCATCATAGACTCTAATATACACTATCATAGTGAATTACATTCATCCAGTACCAGTGACAGTCTTTACTGTGGGTCTGACATTCTACTCATGAACCAGGAAGATCAGGATGAGCAGAGCTATAGGCTATGGAATTGTAGGAAGCTGCAGAGAGACCCGACCATGAATCGGGCGGCGCTTTTTCGTTGAAATCTGCACTATTTTGTCAGTGATTCTGCGGCGAGCGAGGACTTGGAGCGTGTAATGTGTGTGGAATAGCAGAATGACCTAGGTTCAGAACTCAGGTGAGGAGCGGAGACGCGATGGGGGAGGGTCGGTCAATAAGAGCCTTTGTTTATCTCTAATGGTGGCCTCTAACCTGTGCACCTCAAGGGGCTCCTGTTTCAGGAGCCTGGACCAGTTGTGCATCAATCGCGGCCATGATGGTAGTCACCCAGCTTTCCTAGACTCCTGCACGTTAACCCAAGCAGGATGAGATGGATCAATGCAAAAGTACACGCTTGTCACTCGGGGGTCTGGAAAAGCTGGGTGATGTTGAGTACATCTATGTGTATCGATCCATGTGGCCCCCGGGGCCCTCGGGGTGTTCGTAGGTTGGTCACTCACTCGAGAACGTCGCGGTTGAATTGCTTCTTGCTGTTCCCGAGGAATTCTCCGATCATTTGCCGGCTCAGTCCCTTCCTCTGGAGCAGGAAATGTGCCACCCCGATTGGGGTATCAGGGATGAAGCCCCTCGAGATCAGGAACTGGATGCCCTTATCGGGGTTACTGTGGACGAGAAAGAGAAGCTGCCGGTTACTGGTCGCTTAAAGGGGCACTCCACCTTACAAGTACAGACTTAAAGGGGTTGTCTCGCTACAAGAATTGCTGCTTTTTATGTTAAAGATCTTGCAAAAACAAGTCACTTTGCAATATGTGTCCATTAACAGTGTCCTACCTATTCCTAGATACCCCTCCCATATGGGCTGCATCAGCTCCTCAGGTTGCTATAGCTACAGACCTGTTCTATCACTCCTGATAGGCTGCCAGCACTGGTTGCTATAGCTACAGATCTGTTTGATCTCTCCTAATAGGCTGCCAGCACTGGTTGCTATAGCTACAGATCTGTTTGATCTCTCCTAATAGGCTGCCAGCACTGGTTGCTATAGCTACAGACCTGTTTGATCTCTCCTGATAGGCTGCCAGCACTGGTCGCTATAGCTACAGACCTGTGTGCTCTCTCCTGATAGGGCCAGCAGCCCTGAATGCTATAGCGGAACAGACTGGGTTTTACTGCAGCTATGGAGCCAGTAAACACGCCCCTGAATTCAAAATGAAACAGGACTGAGGTAAGATGAATTGATGAAGTGAGATAACCCCTTTAAGTGATCCTGTACTGTGCAGAGATGCCACAGTGACTACTGGTGTATCATTATTAGACGTGGGCCTAAATCTAGAGGAGCCCAGTTGAGGAGGCGTCAAGTATATCACAGATTTGGTGAAATTTATTTAAAGGGGTATTCCAATCTCAGATACGGGTTATGTCATAAATATCTGCTAGATAAGAATCCCACCCCTGGAATACCCCTTTAAGAAAATGCACCCGAGATGAATTTGTTGTGAATTTTGATGCAGATTTTGTCACGGATTTTAGCGCAGATTTTTTTTTTGCATTGAATTCAATGGGAGAAGGCAAAATCTTAACTAAAATCTGCAGGTTAATCCTTGAAGCTTCTTCCATTGATTTCAATATAGAAAAATCTATCACGCCTGCATTCACCCTGAGGGTATGGTCACACGGGGCTGAAACGCTGTGGATTTTGGCGCACATTTTGTAGTAGATTTTAGCACAGATTTTTCTAAATGGAATTCAATTGAAGAAGTCAAAATCTGCAGATAAACCTTCCCTGCAGATGTTTCCTTCTCGCATTGAATTCAATGTAGAAATATCTGCACTTAAATGTTCAGCAAATCCATTGCTCATGAATTTACTATTATGTTCACATGGGGGTGACCCCTCTACAGATTTTGCTGTGGATTAAATTATGTAGATTTTACAGGAGATTTTTCTACAAAAACTTCAAAGACAAAAGTAAAATTTCGCAACAAAACTGCAGCTGATTACCCACGTGTGAATGTACGCCAAGGCTAAATGCACACACAACAAAATTGCTGCGGATTTTGTTGCAGATTTCTTTTACATTGACTTCAATAGGAGAAGGCAAAATCTGCAGGTAAATCTTGGCCGCTGAATTCAATATATAAAAATCTGCAGCAAATCCATCACATGTGAATTCACCCTAAGGATTCAATTGGAGAAGTTAAAATCTGCAGAAAAACCTTCCCTGCACATGTTTCCTTCTCGCATTGAATCCAGTGTAGGAAAATCTGCACTAAATTCTGCAGCAAATCCATTGCTCATTCATTTACTATAAGGGTATGTTCACACAAGACAAAAACACAGTTTTGGTGCAGATTTTTCTACACTGGATTCAATAAGAGAAGGCAAAATTTGCACTAAAATCCGCAGTCAAACCTTTCCTGCAGATTTTATCTTCTTCCATAAAAGTCAGTATAGAAAATTCCTTAGTAAAATGCAGCAAATCCATTGCAAGTGCATTCATAGCAAAAGGTATGTTAACATGGGGCAGAAAAGCTGAATTTTGATGGAGCTTTTGGTAGAATTTTTTTTTCCGTATATGTTGCGGATTTCAGCGCAGATTTTTCTACACTGAATTTGAATTATAGGTGCGGATTTTACTGCTGAATTTTCTATACTGATTTTAATGAAAAAAAGCAAAAACTGCAGATAAAACTTCTCTGTGGATTTTGCTTGTGGATTTTAGTGCAGATTTTTTTTACATTGAATTTAATGAGATAATTAAATTCAATGTGAAAAAAAATATACACTAAAATCCACAACAAATCCAAAACATCTGCATCAAATCCATTAGCTGTCCAATCACCCTAAGGCTAGGTTCACATGGAGTAATTGCGGGGCGTACTCCCATGGGGCGGGGGGCCTGCACCCCGCCGGCCTCATAGACATTCATTACTAGCGGCGTGTATTCGCCGCTAGTAATTGACATGTCACTTCTCTCCCCGTGCGGCGTGTATGCGGCCCGGGGAGAGGAGGCATAATCCATAGTTCTCTATGAGAACTGTGGATTTTCGTAATGATTGGGGTGCACTTCGCCCATATTTGAGCTCAGTACGGCGTGAAATACGGACCGAAATGCTCCCCATTTGACCCCGTGTGAACCTAGCCTAAGGGTCCGTCCACAAAGCAAACATTTCCAATTGTTTTTTTAACGTGGATTTAGATTTTCAAATCGGTCAAAAACCGTCCCCATAGAACTCAATTGAAAATCCGAGATATAGTCCACAGGACACGGATTTTCTTGAGGTCGGATTCCAAAACCAAGTTTTTTTTCTAAACCCCATAGAGAGGAATAGGACTCGTTTTCTGAATGTAAATCCGTCAGAAAAAAATACGACATAAAATCCACGTTGAAAACTGCATCAAAATACTGGTGGGACAACGCGGTTTTAGGATTCAGAACCCGGCGAGTATTTTGACACGTGTTGTGTGGACGTACCCTAATGGTAGGTTCATATGAGGTGCATACATTGCGGATTTTGGTTGCAGATTTTAAGCAGATTTTTCAATGTGAAATTTAATGGAAGAAGATAAATCAGCGCAAATTTCTGCAGGTAAACCTGTCCTGTGGATTTTGCCTTTTCCCACTGAAGTCAACGTAAAAAAAATTCCACAGTAAAACTCTGCACCAAAATCCACAGCAAATCTGTTGAGTGTACACATGGGGTGACCCCGCTACAAATTTTGCAGTGGTTTAGCATTAATGCAGATTTTACATTAGATTTCTCTACAAAGACTTCACAGACAAAAGTAAATTCCCCAACAAAACTGTAGCAGATTAGCCACATGTGAATGTACTCTCAGGTTAAATGCACACATAACAGAATTGACATGTTTATAAGATTAAGTGCAGATTTTGCCTTCTTCCTTTCAAGTAAATATAGAACAATTCAAGTAAAATCCCCAGCAGATATTCTGCGTAAATTTCTCCCACAAAAACTGCAGGTAAATCTGCACGGAAACCACGACAAAATGTACACCAATATCCATTGCACATCTTTTGCCTTCACATGGGGTGAATCCGCTGCAGATTTCGTCATGGATTAGTTGTAGATTTATTGTGGATTTTACCGTCAATTTTTCTTCATTAACTTGAACGGTGGTCGAAGGCAAAATCTGTTGCAAATTTTTACGCTGAGTTGCGCAGATTTCTTGTGGAAAATATCTGCAGCATATCCGTCCATTTGGCCTTAGGCTGCATGCATATGGATAGATTTGATGCGGATTTTGTCACAGATTTTGGTTTTACATTCACTTCGATGGGAAAAGCTAAATTTGCGCTAAAATCTGCAGGTAAAACTTTAATGCAGATTTTGACTTCTTCCTTACAAGAACATGCAGAAAAAACTGCAGTAAAATCAGCAGCAGATTCGTCCTATGTGAATGTACCCTTATGCTGAATGCACACATGACGGATTTGCTGCAAATTGATGCAGATTTTACGGTAGATTTTTCTATATTGACATCAATGGAAAAATTCAATAACACAGGAAAGATTTTAGAGCAGATTTTAGGGCAGATTACGCTTTCTCCCATTGAAGTCAGTGTAAAAAAATGAATAGTAAAATCTCCAACAAATGTTGCAGCAAATCTCTTGCCCACGTGGCAGAAAATTTCCCTGCAGACCTAGAGCTGTGGTCCGGATTAATCTGTAGCATGTAGATTGCTATTACGGATTTACTTAAAATTTTACCCTATTGGATTGCATGGGGTAAAATCAGCACCAAAATTTGCAGCAGATTTTTATGCATAGATTTACTCGTGGGTTTGCTGCAGAATCTGTCCTGTGTGAATTTAACCAAAGGCTGGCACATTTTCCGTAGCGATCCGCATATTTACCATTAATCCACACCAATCAGTGATTATTTGGTTTTGGATTTTACTGCAGATTTATTCCCATTGACTTCAATGACAGAAGTCAAAATCCGCGCTAAGGTCCACAGGAAAGAATGTGGAGTTTACTGCACAAGTTTTTATAGTGACTTCAGTGAGAGAAGGCAAAATCTGCAGATAAACCTTCCCTGTGAATGTTGCTTCCTCTCTTTGAAGTCAATGTTGATAAAGCCACAGTAAAATCCCTAACAAAATCCACAGCAAGTAAGTTCCACTGGAAAGGCTGAATGTACAAGGTGCGGATATTACTGCAGAATTTTCTATAGTAAAATCAATGAGAGAAGGCAAAATCCGCACTAAGGTCTAAAGTTGTGAGTTAAGGTTGGAAGCACGCAGGACAGATTTGTGGTGCGGATTTTACTGCGGATTTTTTCTACATTGACTTTATTCAGAGAAGGCAACATCAGGGCAAGACAAAAATCTGCAGCAAATCTGTAGCCTGACAGTAGGAATCGTCGGATTTTATTTTGTGGATCTGCTGTGGATTTTCCAGATTCATCGTGTGAATGTTTCCTTACATTTCCCTTTCAAATGGTATGTAAATTAAAGGGCAGTTCCACTTTCCAGATATTATTTGCCCTGTTGGTTAAATTAACGAGTGTCCATGTCCTAAGGCCCTCATATATTAAAACTGCCTAACAGTAAGATAGTCTGAGATACCCATAGCAACCAACCAGAGCCCATAGCAACCAATCAGAGCCCATAGCAACCACACAGAGCTCATAGCAACCAAACAGAGCTCATAGCAACCAGAGCCCATAGCAATCAAACTGGGCTCAGCCCATAACAACCAATCAGAGTTCATAGCAACCAACCAATCAGAGGTCAGCTTTCATTTCCCCAGAGCAGTGAAAGAAATTAAAGCTGAGCCTGGATTGTTTGCTTTGAGTTTAGATAGGTTGCTATGGGCAACTAAGACAACTTTATGTTTAGACAGACTTGATAAATGAGACATAATTAGTCTTATTTATCAATACTTTCTAGCAGACTGTCTTTGTTACCCATAGCAACCAATAAGAGCCCATAGCCACCAACCAGAGCCCATAGCCACCAACCAGAGCCCATAGCAACCAGAGCCCATAGCGACCATTGAGAGCCCATAGCAACCTCAGGTTTCCTATACTGCTCTGTAAAAATGAAAGCTGAGCTCTGATTGGTTGCTATGGGCAACAAAGAGTCTTGCTGTTAGACAGTTTTGATAAATAAGGCTCATTAATTAATTTTTTTTTTTACCCTTTGACCCTTGTATAAAAAAGTTGGCTTTCAAAAACTTTGTTGCCGAGAGGCCAGAGTCTAAACTGGGGGTGTAAATATAAGCTCCCTAGACAGGGCCGGGTCTGGAGAACAGCAAGACCCTCCGGAAGAAGGACTCCCTCAGTCCCGCAACCCTTTGTCCCTTCTCACATATTGAAGAGATTGAGGCCGATGCGGTACAGCCGCTTCCTCATGGTGTCGGTGGACAGGGTCGTGGACCGGAAGCTGGCGGGGTTCTCGCAGTAGTAGCGGGGAAGGCTGAGGATCTTGGCTTGTAAGGCCTACTTAGACGACTCCTCGGATTCGGATTTGGTCGTGGTGGAGGTGCTGCTGCTGCTCAACTGCTCGGAGAGGTCCGTAGCTTCGGTTTCGGTAGCGACAGGTCCCACTAACTCCTTCCCGACCCCGTCCCCATTGATCTCCGGGAAGGAGTTCTGGACAAGATGCGTCTCATGAGTAGAAGTTTCCTGGGAAGGAGGCTCCAATATGGTGGCCTCGCCGCCGACCCTCTCCTCCTCCACTTTCGGGTTCTGAGTCCCGGCCAAGCAGTTGGACATGGAGAGGGAAGTGGAGGAGGAGACGGAGATATTGTTATTGTCTATCTGTACGGTGACTGCGGAACCCCTCATGAGCGTGCTGTGTCTTGGGGGTGGCTGGCCGTCCTCGCTCGCTCTTTCTTCTAGTTTGGGGGGCTCGAGTTCTGGGTTCTGCTGCATAAAGGTCTCCCGGATCTGGTAGGAGCCGGCCTCGGGGAAGGCACACATGGTCTTCAGGCTCCACGTGCTGAGGGCATCGTCGATGGACTTGGCCAGAGATTGGACCTGTTCGGTGAAGGAGTCTTCGAGCTCGGTCAGCGCCCCACTGATGGTGGCCGGGAGGGAGGGCGAGCGCACCAGGGGATGCCTAAGGTTTGTTTTGCTTTCTAGCAAAACCCTTTTCCCCCCGCAGAAGGGAAACTCTCCGGGTTGTGGACTCGGACCTTCCGCAGTGAAATGCGCCGGGGAGGGACTCGCAGTAAAAGAGTCCGGATTTTTTTAAAATTCTTGCTGAGTGGTTCTGGGGAAGCGGTCTGGTGGTCAGGGCCGCCCGGCGCGATACCAGGTGCCCCCCGTACTTGTGCTCCAGCATCTCAATCTGGAAAGAGAGAAAAGGAAGCAAATACTGAGGAAAAATCAGAGCCCGTAACCAGGTCAGGTGCTGATGTGGGGGATCTGTGGAGGTCTCTGTTATGGGGTCTGTAGATGTCACTGTTATGGGGTCTGTAGGGTCCTTTTTATGGGGTCGTAGGGGGGCCGTTTGGGGGCTGTGGTGTCCTTTTTATGGGGGGTGTGGGGGTCCTGTTTGGGGGCTTGATGTCTCTGTTTTGGGGTCTGTGGCTTGGTTGTAATTCTCTGTTTGGGGTCTGGGGAGGCCATGTTATGGGGGCTCTGGGGGCCGTTATGGGGGCTGTGAGGGGCCTGTTATGGGGGCTGTAGGTGTCCCTGTTAGGGGTTGTGGGGGCACTGTTAGGGGGGTTTAGGGTCATTTATGGGGTCTGTAGGTGTCACTGTTATGGGGTCTGTAGGTGTCTCTGTTATGGGGTCTATAGGTGTCACTGTTATGGGGTCTATCAGCAACTTGTTCTAGATGTTATGTGGTCACTATATCGTGCTATTATAAGGCCACGGGGAAACCGGGGTTTTAAAGTTTTTTGGGGCAATTTTTTTAGTACCCCGGGCTTTTTAAAAGGGGAAATTTAGGGGAAAGCTTAATTGGCTTTTTATAACATAGGCCTTTATCCTTTAAAATTAGGTAAAAGCACTCGGCCATTTGTAAAAGGGGATTTAGGGAATATTTATAAAAAAAGGGGAAAAGGGGAATTTTTTTTAAAACTATGAGCTTAAAAGGCTTTTATATAGGACTAAGATTATATACGCTATTTTTAAAAGGAAATAAAGCACTACATAGTGCCATTATGTAAGACAGGAGGATTATAGGGCAATATTATATAGGAAAGGGCAAAGTGGTGATATTTATAGGCATTGAGCAAATTTTTTGCGCTATTATATAGGACATAGGAGCACTATATGGCACTATTATATAGGACATAAGATTATATAGCGCTATTATATAGGGCATAGAAGCATTATATGGAGCTATTGCCTAGGCAATGTATAGGAGCATTACGTGGCCGCTATGAAAAAAATCTGCAGGCACTATAAGGCGCTATTATATAGGCCCTGCACAGGGGCATCATGTGGTGCTATTACCTAGGCATTGCATAGGAGCATTATGTGGCTGCTACAAAAAACTTTGCGAGCAATATATGTTGTTATGATATAAACAAAAGGCATTATGTAGGCATATATGGCCCCATTATTTGGGAAATAAAAGGGCACTCATGGCCTATTTATATAAGACAATTATGGGGGCAATATTATATGGAAAGGGGCCCACAAGATGGTGCTATTATATAGGACATAGGAGCATTATATGGCGCTATTATATAGGACATAAGAGTATTATGTGGGCACTATATGGTGCTATTACCAAATCTTATTAAGCTATACACCTGCACCCCATTCAGGTTTTTGCTATGAGGCTTTACTTACCTGTTTGTTCTTGAGGTCCAGGGACAGCTCATAATCTGAGTTATTGGTCCCATGGGAGCAGGTGGCGGCGCTCTTCCCTTGCTGTAACCGGACCGGGGACCCTGTATGGTGCAGGCTGGCTTTAGTCAGCGACTCCTCCTCTCCCGGCTGTTGGGAGCCGCTGTTCATCGAACCATCCCCTTCTCGGACGTCCCAGACCGTACACAGCAGCTTCTTACCGGCGGAGTCGTCACTAGTGAAAGGATAGGACAGGAGGACACATGAATCGCGCCGAAAACACACCTTAACTACACACCACAGGGGCGGGCACCCAGCTTTACCAGGAACTGACAGTTTTAAAAAATCTCTGGATTCCCCCTTACGTCTTCAGTGGTCTCTTCCGTTTTTGGGAAAGCTGGGTGGCAGCACCGACGGGAGGAGTCACCTAGCTTAGATGGCGGGTTAGGGTTAAGGTTTGGTCTACTTTTCAGGAATGTAGGAAAGCTGGGTGAGTCTAACCCCTGCGACAGTTACTGTCCATAGTTCTTGTTAAACATTCAAAACCAGCTAAAATGATCAATCATTACACGTTCCAAGTCACCCAGCTTTCCCACGCCCCAGAATGGTAAGGGCATGGAATTCTCCACTGTTTCGGATCCGTGACAGAAATCCGAGATGCCAAAATCCACATGAAAATCTGATGTGTGAAGGAGTAGTCGATCCGCCGTCTTCTTCTCAAGCATTACTGAATAACTGGGCAGAGTGCAGGAATCTGGAAAAGCTGGAAAATGACTAATATGGAGGCAACAATGGCAGTAATGGCCTCCAAACTGGTCACCACCCAGCTTTCCCAGTAACAGATAAATATAGGGAGCTCTAATGAGTTATCTAGACCGGCTGTAAAGGGCTAATGGCGGCTGAGGGGTTTGGGTTCGTAAAGCCCATTGCCGCTTCCCAACAGTGGTTGAAACTAAAATAGCATAATTTGGCTCCATACTGGTCATAACCCAGCTTTTCCAGTGACAGATACATCTAGGGATACAAATAATAGAATTATCATAGTGCTAACAGTAAAGGGCACAAATCAGGTTTTTCTTCCATGGCGGCCGAGGGTCAGACCTGCTGGCGCCCATCGCCGCTCTCCGCCCAGCTGGTTGATGACCAACATGGCGCCAACAAGGGGGGTAAAAGGCCTCCAATGGTCATTTTCCCCCCGCTTTCCCTGTAAAAGATGATCTACGGAAAATTCTGACAGAGTTTTCAAAATCCTGACAGTAAAAAAAAATCAAACGGTTTGACCTTTTTGGTGGTCGAGGATCAGACATTGCTGTCACCCATCACCGCTCTTGAGGATCAACATGGCGGCAACAATGGAATCCATACTTGTCACACAGCTTTCCCAGTAAGAGATATATCCAGGGATACACTGAATAGAGTTATCATGTCCTGAAGTAAAGGACATGAATCAAGTTTGTCCTCCATGGCGGCCAAGGGTCAGAAGTACCTGGTGATCTCAGTTTATCTGGTTGATAACTAATATGGCGCCAACAATATCAGTAATGGCCCCCATAATGGTCGTCACCTAGTTTTCCCAGTAACAGATATATATAGGGACACAATGAATAGAGTCATAATGAACTGGGTTTGTCCTCCATGGCGGTCGAGGATCAGACGTTGCTGTCACCCATCGCTGCTCTTCATGACCAATATGGCAGCAACAATGGCCTCCATACCTGTCGTCACCCAGCTTTCCCAGTAACAGATGCACCTTGGGAAATACTGTACAGCGTTTTCATAGATATATCTCTTGCTGGGTTTGTCTTCTATGGCCGTGGGGTCAATATTGCTAGTGGCATCATCCTTCCCCGTCCGTGCTCGATCCCCAATAGGGCGGCAAAATGGAGTAATGGCCTCCATATGGTCAAAACCGTTTTTCCCAAACGGGTTATCAGGGAACAGAATAAGTTACCCAAGTCCTAAGAAAAACACTAAAGGGGGTTGTCTCCATGGGGGAAGGCCAAATTTGGGCCCCCCCAATGCCGCTCTCCCAGGGGTTTGATGACAATATGGCCCAACAATGGCAGTAAGGCCCCCAATGGTCATCCCCGTTTTCCCAGAAAAGATGGATTGGGGAGACACTGAAAAAATTTTATAGTCCGACAAAAAAGGACAAAAAAGGTTTGGGCCTCATGGCCCGGGGGGTCGAGGCGGTAACCCATGTTGAGCAAAAGGGTGGCAACAATGGCCTCCATACTGGTCATCACCCAGCTTTCCCAGTAACAGATATATCTAGGGATACAATGAATAAAGTTATCATAGTCCTTATAGTAAAACACATGAACCAGTTTGTCCTCCATGGCGGCCAAGGGTCAGACCCTGCTGGTGCCCATGTCCGCTCTCCATCTAGCTGGTTGATGACCAATAGGGCCGGCAACATGGCGTAATGGCCTCAAACGGTCTCCCCAGTTTTCCCAGTAAAAGATATATCTAGGAAGACACTGAAAATAATTATTATAGTCCTGACAGTAAAGGACATAAAAGGGATTTGTCCTCCAGGCACCGGGGTGGGGAAGAAGTGGGTTCCGCCAATGGGATGATGCTTAATATTTGGGGCCAACAATGGAATAAAAGGCCTTATACTGGGATCATCCAGTTTTCCCAGTAACAGATATATCTAGGGAGACACTGAATAGAGTTATTACATCCTGCAGTAAAAAAAAATAAAAAAAAGGGTTTATCTCCCTGGTGGCCGGGGGGGAAGAGCTGGAGATTCCGTTTTCTGGTTGATGACTAATATGGCACCAACAATGGCAGTAATGGCCTCCATACTGGTCGTCACCCAGCTTTCCCGGATACAATGAATAGAGTTATCACAGTCCTGATAGTAAAGGCTGAAACCCGTTTGTCCCCCATTTTCGGGCCCAGGTCGACCCTGCTGGTGCCCATGTCGCTCCCACTAGCTGGGGTTTTGACCAATATGGCGGTAAATGGCAGTAATAGCCTCCATACCGGTTGTCACTCAGTTTTCCCAGTAACGGATATATCTAGGGATACAATAAATAGAGTTATCACAGTCCTGATAGTAAAGGACATGAACCAGTTTGTCCTCCGTGGCGGCCGAGGGTCGGACGTCGCTGGCGCCCATCGCCGCTCTCCGCCTCTAACCCTTTGGCTGTGGAAGTGTTAAGGTGATTGAATATTTTTAGAAAAGCCAGTGACTTGGATAAGCTGATTAAATATGTTCTGTGCCCTCGGTGCAGGGCGGCGAGCCTGAATATTTTATATCTATTAATATAAATGCCATCTGGAATCTCATAATACGCGGGCGCAGAGGCGCTGCCGCTTCTCCGGGACTCGGACCATAAAGTTAATGGGCGATCTGGTAGCGGCTCATAGCCCTCAGCCTCACATGGAGGTCAAACGGGTCAGACGTGAATCAGCCAGAACAATCACACAAGGAAGACTAAGGGTGGCATGATGCCCGGCGGAGGATGGGCAATGTGTCATCATTAATACTCCGAGCTGAGAGTATTAACCTCCTGGTCTGAACATCCATTCAGCTGAAATTACTTGCGGTATCACTCAACACCAGAGGAGATGAGGCGTGAGGGGGAAAGATATGTAGGACAGCGGCGAGCGGCTGAGGAGAGTGCCAAACGCAGGAAAGACGGCAAGAGGTCATCGACAAACTGCACCATACTACAGGGCAGTATTATAGTAGTTACAGCTGAAACCAGAAGTTTCCCTCCCCTCTATATAAAGTCCCATCTGCAGGTTTTTCTCACTCTCTGACAAGAAATCAGAATAAATCTTCCCGTTTTAGGTCAATTAGGAACCAAAATTATTTCTATTTGCCAAATGCACAAAAATGAGAGAGAATTTTCTAAGGAATTTTTATTTATTATTAGGAGACGGGTTCTGTGTCTCAGAGATGAACGTGCTTTGGGCCCCGAATGGCATATAACCAGAAAAAAGCAAAAGACCTTGTGAAGATGTGGGAAGGGTTAAGATTGTGTCATTTTCACAATGAAAAAGTATGTATCCAGGGTAAAGGGGCCCTTGCGGGGAAAAAACCATTGCCCCAAAAGAAACATATAAAAAACCGTTTCATGTTTGCAAATGCACGGAAAATAATTTTTGGAGAAGGTTGTGGTTGACAAAAAAAATTGAATGTTTTGCCCAAAATGACAATCGTTATTTTTGGGAGGAAAAAGGGGAAGTTTGGGAAACCCTAAAAAAACACCCCAATGTGAAAGGGGGTGGCGTCTGTTGGGGTGTGGTTTGTGCAGGGGGGGTGGTGACTTCCAAAATAGAGGGCATATGGGGAAAAAGGGTTAAGTGGAAATACTGAAGAAAAATTCAAGAATAAAACCCGGAGTTAAAGTTGGGGGAAATGGGTTTTCCCCAAATGGAATGGAAACCCTAATTTCCCAAAGGGTTACAAAGTGGGTAAGGAGAACCAAGTCAATTTTTTGGAGAGCCGTCCAAACCCCTGATCCAAAATCCTTTTGAAAAATTTAGGGAAAGTAAAAAGGCCCGGGGGAAGAGCCCCCAAATGGTCGTGACCCCGTTCTGTCAGGGGGAAAAGGGGAAAAAATTCCACAATATTGTGAGAAAGTTGTGGAAGGATCCCAAAACTTTTCACCAAATCCACATTTAGGGTAGTATTTAGCTTATATTTTTGTCTGGGGGCTTATTTGTTTAATTTTTGTTTTTTGGGGCCAGTTTTTTATTTAAAATTCTTGTCATAGGGGGAATATTATAGTAGTTATATTCTTGTCTTAGGGTATATTTAAGATTTATTCTTGTACTTTGGGAAAGTATTAAGCGGGTTATATTTTGTACTAGGGCAGTATTAAGCAGTTTATCTTTTCATAGGGACAGATTAAGAAGTTATTTTCTTTTAATAGGGGGCAGTATTTGCAGTTTTTTCTTGTACATAGGGGCAGTTTTAATAGGTTAAAATTCTTGTAATAGGGGCAGTATTTTTGTAGTTTATTTTGGGAAATAGGGGGCGTTTTTTAAGAGTTTTTTTTTGAATGGGCAGTTTTAAAGAGTTTTTCTTGTATTAGGGGGGTTTTAGTGTTTATTCTTGTACTTGGGGCGATTATATTTTAAGTTTATACCCTTTTTGCATTTGGGGGGAACAATTAAGAGAAACCGGAACATTACCTCTTTGGATTTGTGCTGCATGTGTTATATCGTTGTGAGCGGAGTCGCTTTTAAAAAAGAAATGATGAGTTTGGTGTTAGCGTCGCAGACCCCAGGGTTGGATCTGTAAATGTGGGGCAGTGGCAGACTTTATTAGGTTAATCTCGGTGCCTCAGGATAGAGGGCGCGGGGGGAAAGGAGGGCGGGTATAGAGGAGGGGTATTTAAACGGTAACTCTGATGTCCTCGCTTTTCTTGCGCCCGGGGACAGATCAGAATGAGACGGATATGCTGACAGGGCAATGAGGCGGAAGGTAAAAATTCTAAAGTGAGAATAAGAGAAGGGGGAATAGGGAAGAGTCTGGAGAGGGGCCTCGGCGTGTCTGAGTCTTGGTTAGGAGGTGTCGGCGCCAGGACAGAAAAGGTTACTCTTCTTCCCTGAATTACGGACCCGCCGTAAATTGTAAAAACTGAAGTAAACTACATTGAATTACTTATGACAATGGTGGCGTATATTAGTCAGCGACCAGTCAGGCATTGAAGTTTATGTGCTGGGAGCAGAAAACAAAATTGGGAAATGTAAGAACCCGGTCGACTCTGATGAGGGGCCACATTGTGATGTACGGACGATGGGGTCAGAGCGTCTCAAGAGTGGATGGACTTGTGGGGTGGCCCTGGTGTGTAGTGGTTAGTAATGACGAAAAATGTTCAAGGAACATCCCAGGGACAAAGTCATGGGGGCGAAGGGCGACTCCATAGCGGATGGACGTGTGGGATGACCCTGGTGTGTAGTGGTTAATAACGAAGGAAGAACCCAGAGACAAAGTCATGGGGGCGAAGGGCGACTCCACAGCGGATGGACGTGTGGGGTGTCCCTGGTCTATAGTGTTTAGTAACAACCAAAAATGTCCAATGAAGGTTTCGGGGACAAGGTCATGGGGGCGAAGTGGACGGACTTGTAGGATGGCCCGGGTGTGTAGTGGTTAGTAACAACCAAAAATGTCCAATGAAGGTTTCGGGGACAAGGTCATGGGGGCGAAGGGCGGGGGCGAAGTGGACGGACTTGTAGGATGGCCCGGGTGTGTAGTGGTTAGTAACAACCAAAAATGTCCAAGGAAGGACCCAGGGACTAGGTCATGGTGGCGGAGGGCGGCTCCATAGTGGATGGACTTGTGGGGTGGCCCTGGTGTGTAGTGGTTAGTCACGACCAAAAATGTCCAAGGAAATCCCGGGGACAAGGTCATGGGGGCGAAGAGTGACTGAGGCCCAATTACTTAAAATACTTCCTTCTGGGTGTGATAGAAAAGTGTCAGGACACACAGGGCATTGCTCTGCTGTACATTAGGCCCCAGAACAGTCAGGGGCCCGATGATGACCACTGTGGAAAGTGTCAACAACGGGCATCAGAACTGTAACATGGAGCAATGGAAGAAGGCGGCCTGCCCTGATACATTTAGTTTTCCATCATGTGGATGGCCAGGTGCATGTAGTAACTTATTCACCGGGGAAGAGATAGCACTAGGATGCATTATGGGAAGAAGACAAGATGGCGGAGGTGATGGGCGATGTTCTGCTGGGGGGGGTCAAGGCATCATGTGGGGAAGATATGGAGTCAGAATGCATTATGGGAAGAAGACAAGATGGCGGAGGCAGTGTGATGGGCAATGTTTTGCTGGGGGGTATTATTATTATTATTTATTTTATAGCTCCATTGATTCCAGGGCGCTGTAAATTCAGGGGGTTACATACATAACATAAGTCAAACAATTACAATGGTGACAATATGTGACTAATAACTGGTACAGAGGGAGAGAGAACCCTGCCCACGAGGGCTTACAATCTACAAGGAAGGGGGGAAAGAGACAGAAGGTGAGGGGCAGACATGTGTGTGGTGTAGTGACAGCGGGGTTATTGTAAGTTATTGGCTCCTGAAGAGATGGGTTTTCAGGTTGCTTTTGAGGCTGGTGAGAGTTGGGGAGAGTCTGATGTGTTGGGGCAGTGAGTTCCAGAGTGTGGGGGAAGCAGGGGAGAAGTCTTGAAGATGGTTGTGTGAGGAGCTGATAAGGGGAGAGCAGAGGAGAAGGTCCTGTGAGGAGCGGAGATTGCGTGAGGGGAGATATCTGGAGATTAGGGCAGAGATGTATGGAGGGGAGAGGTTATGGAAAGCATTGTAGGTCATGGTTGGTAGCTTGAGCTGAATTCACTGGGCAATAGTTAGCCAGTGAAGGGTTTGGCAGAGGGGAGAGTCTGATGTGTTGGGGCAGTGAGTTCCAGAGCGTGGGGGAAGCACGGGAGAAGTCTTGGAGATGGTGATGTGAGGAGCTGATGAGAGGAGAGCAGAGAAGAAGGAGGTCCTGTGAGGAGCGGAGATTGTGTGAGGGGAGGTATCTGGAGATTAAGGCTATGTTCACACGGTGTAATTGTGGGGCGTAATTACGCACTGACGGAACCGGTTACGAATGCTCTGACGTGACACTTGGCGCCTCTCACCTCCCTTAAACCTGCTTGGAGTTGTGCGGCTTTCATCATTCGGCTCCGCAGGGCATTGGTTACAATGAAGCGCTCATCAGTCTGTGATGGAGACAAAGGACGTCCACTTCTTTGCCTTTCTGTGACTCTTCCAGTCTCTCTATCTCTGATACAACCTGCCGATGACACTCTGAGCTCGGTGGCCACTTCCGTCTGAGAGCCTTCTGCTTGAAGCCTGGCAATGGCGAGGTCCTGCTGATCAATTGTAAGGTCTTGTCTTGGTCTCATGATGTCACAATGTGAACAGCAGGAGGAGGATGATGGTTTAATCCCAATTCACATCATTGATCCCCTAAATGTATTGGACGATTCAGGGATCAAGCACCTGTTGGGAATTCGGCCATTAAGCTCCTTGTTAGAGAACAGCAAGTTGTGCAGAAAGTCCTGAAACACTGAACAGTCGGACGAGAGCATCTACAGGGGAGAGAGAGACGGGGCATTTACCGCATCTGCAGGGAAGAAAGGGGGCATTTACTGCCTCTACAGGGGGAGAGAGATGGGGCATTTACTGCCTCTACAGGGGGAGAGAGATGGGGCATTTAAAAAAAAAAAATAAATGTTGATCCTGAAATTTTAATTAGAAGCCAAATATCCCAAACGTTTTGTGAGTCGTCAGGGCCGCCGTAAAGGCAGTACAGGGGGTACTCCTGTATGGGGCCCAGTGGAATAAGGGGGCCCTCTGCAGGCAGGCCCCCTTACATCTCACTATAGGCTGGCACTCAGGGGGGGCCCAGACGCTCCAGCTGTTTGGGGCCCCAAAATTTCTGATGGCGGCCCTGTGAGTCGTGTATGGGATGTGTACCAATATCTATAGTAATAGTGTACATACTTGCAAACCTTTTCTCACCAGTTTTTGCTACATTTTCCTTACAACTTTTTATTCATTTGGTCTCTGCACTACACAGTAGATCTCAGGTGCAACACAGCCTATAGCTGAGCGATAGTGATCTGAGTAACAGCCTGCAGAACTGTGAATGCAGCTCTGGAGGTGGACAGAGCACAAAGCATCTCAGAATCGGTACAAACTGCAGATATCAGATATAATACACAATAACACACCACACGGTTTTCATGCATAGCCAGAAGCTGATTTATTGCAGATTATATAAGAATGATAGAACATGAGTATATATATATATATATTTTATATTATATATTTATTTTTTTTTTTTTTTTTTCCCACAGCATTCGGGTGGTTGGGGGGGGGGGGGGGGGGGGGGTTGCACACAGCAGGCATCTTGTATACATATCAGTAGATTTTATCACTTCTTACTAAAGTCATTTAATTTTACCTTTCTTTGGCTTCAGGTGGGACTGGCTATCATCTGATCAAGGGAGGACACGTCCGGCCGGACATTGGCCTTGCCGCGGCCATTACGGGGGAAGTATTACTTGCTGTCATGCATTTTGGTTACCAGCCCACCTTCATCAAGGGCCCTACACTGTGATTTACAGGGGGAAAACCCCCATATGAGGTCCTTGTACTGTAGATACAGGGCTGACAATAAGGACTCTATAAAGCCCAAAAATTAGACTCACCCCAGACCCAACCCTCACCACCTCAAAGGGACAGTACTTGGGACTCAAGAGGGAGGTCCGAGCTCGCCACTGCATTTCACTTACAATAGAAGCCCAATATTTAGGCTGAATTTCATATTTTTTTACATTAATTTTAAGTTTTATTTCAAATTTTTTTTAAAGTCTAAATTTAATTATTTTTTTTTTTTTTTACAATATTTGGTGAAACTAATCAGATTATTGGATACATCTATTATTGCTCCAATGTAGTTAAAGTAATAAAATAAGTACATGGCCATTTCCTTTTAAAAGCTGCACCACCTCTGTCACAGGATAGGACTGGTACTGCAGCTCAGCTCCACTTAAAGAGGTGTTCCCACAATAGAGTTTGATGGCCTATTGATTGGATAGGCTATCAAAGCATGATAGGTGAGGGTCACACTGGTCTCAGAAGGGGCCCCCGGAAGTTACAGCTCAGGACTGAGAGCCAGTCACGCTTGCACACGACTCCATTCTGGTCTATGGGAGTTCTGAGAACAGGCGAACATTCTGCTCCTCTGTACTGGGAACTCACATGGAACAGAATGGGGAACACTGCGCTCCCCTGTACTGGGAACTCCCATAGAACAGAATGGAGAACACAGCGCTCCCCTGTACTGGGAACTCCCATGGAAAAAGAATGGGGAACACTGCGCTCCCCTGTACTGGGAACTCCCATGGAAAAAGAATGGGGAACACTGCGCTCCCCTGTACTGGGAACTCCCATGGAAAAAGAATGGGGAACACTGCGCTCCCCTGTACTGGGAACTCCCATGGAAAAAGAATGGGGAACACTGCGCTCCCCTGTACTGGGAACTCCCATAGAACAGAATGGGGAACACTGCGCTCCCCTGTACTGGGAACTCCCATAGAAAAGAATGGAGAACACACTGCTCCCCTGTACTGGGAACTCCCATAGAAAAGAATGGAGAACACAGTGCTCCCCTGTACTGGGAACTCCCATAGAACAGAATGGAGAACACAGAGCTCCCCTGTAAAGCGAACTCCAAGAGAGGACAATGAAGAACACAGTCTCCCCTGTACTGGGAACTCTCATAGAACAGAATGGAGAACACAGTGCTCCCCTGTACTGGGAACTCCCATAGAACAGAATGGAGAACACAGCGCTCCTCTGTACTGGGAACTCCCATAGAGGAGAATGGAGAACACAGCGCTCCCCTGTTTTGGGAACTCCCATAGAACAGAATGGAGAACACAGTGCTCCCCTGTATTAGGAACTCCTTAGACAGAATGGAGAACACAGAAGCTCCCGTACTGGGAACTCTCATAGAACCGAATGGAGAACACAGCGCTCCCCTGTACTGGGAACTCCCATAGAACAGAATGGAGAACATAGCGCTCCCCTGTACTGGGAACTCCCATAGAACAGAATGGAGAACATAGCGCTCCCCTGTTCTGGGAACTCCCATAGAACAGAATGGAGAACACAGCGCTCCCCTGTATTGGAAACTGCCATAGAACAGAATGGAGAACGCAGCGCTCCTCTGTACTGGGAACTCCCATAGAAAAGAATGAAGAGTCCTGCAAAAGTGCAACCAGCTATTTGTGCTGAGCCAAGACTTTCAGTGTCTGTTCGAGACTGTTGCGGATCCCAGAGGTGGAACCTGCCCCTATCAGATTCTGATGGTATAACCCATTGGTCTGCAAAGTGCGGCTCTCCAGCTGTTGGGAAACTACAACTCCCTTGATGCACTATATAATCTATATCAGTGGGCAGTTGGAGAACCGCACTTTGCAGACCACTGGCTATAGATTTGCCATCAAAGTGCATGGCGGGAACAGCCCTATAACCAGCAGGCGACACCATCGCTTGCACAATATACTGCAACGTAGCGTAAAATGCAATATCCCATCAAAGTCTATGATGGGAACCCCCTGCTCGCACCATAGACTTTGATGGGATATCACATTTTACGCTCCATTGCAGTACATTGCACAAGTGAACGTGAATGGGTCTGGGCTGCAATACCAGACAAATCCTGGAGACAAAGGTGGAGCTGTTTTAGAAAGGAAGTAGCCATGTTTTTCTTAACTTGGATGGTTCCTTTAACACAGATCATACAACCATTACCATGTTGTGTATTCAGCTCCCGTGCAGTTACAGCAGTCATGTGCAACCATGTGGGGGTCACCGCCCCCAGGCAACTCCACTTGCACATGGTGGTCAATGGTGGTGCAAGCATTGAAGCCAAAGAAAAAGATGGGTTGCAAAAGTTTACACCCCCCTTTAGTGTCGAGCATATGCGAGTGTGGATACTACATCACCTAACAATATGACCTAGCTGATTAGTATTTATGCGGCAGGTGAGAAGCTACAAGCGAAGATTCATAGATACTGCGATATATGGCGGTGACTTACATTATATAGGCTATAATGGGCAGAGCATGCATGGCGAGAGCAGGAGCTCCACCGCTCCGTCTGGCCTGCAGCTGGAGCGGGTGAAGCACTATGCTGGCTCCTCTCCCTAAGGTAAGAGATTGCAGGCTACTCTAAGGCAGAGCGTGTATATACGCAGCATTTATACCTGCACAGTGTGCTGTCTGTATATATACACCGAGGGCGCAGGAAGAGACTGGGATATCAGCACCGGAAAAACAGCCAAGATCCAGAAGAGGCAAACACTCCCGAGGCCGGATCAGACGGGACAAGGTGAACTACAACCTGAGTCTTAACGAAAACCTGAGAAAATCTGCAGGGAAAACGACGTCCCCGAGGCGATTCTGCCGCTCACCGTCAGACAAGCAATGTATTGGTTTATAACGGAGGCGGAAATTGTATGGAGGGGCCAATATTCATGAGAAGAGCATTAATACAGCATCAAGGGGGGTTCATCCCTATTCAGCAAGTGGAAGGGAGCTTCATTTCATAGGAGGTATATTATAGTAGTTATGGGAGGCAGACAAGTGCCAAAAGTAACTACTGATATACTGCTATGTAAAAGAATAAGTACTATAATACTGCCCCTATGTACAAGAATATAACTACTATAATACTGCTCCCTATGTACAAGAATATAACTACTATAATACTGCTCCCTATGTACAAGAATATAACTACTATAATACTGCCCCCTATGTACAAAGATATAACTGCTATAATACTGCCCCTATGTACAAGGATATAACTGCTATAATACTGTCGCCTATGTACAAGAATATAACTACTATAATACTGTCTCCTATGTACAAGAATATAACTACTATAATACTGTCTCCTATGTACAAGAATATAACTACTATAATACTGCCCCCTATGTACAAGAATATAACTACTATAATACTGCCCCCTTGTACAAGGAAAATAACTACTAAATACTGCCTCTATGTACAAGAATATAACTACTATAATACTGCCCCTATGTACAAGAATATAACTACTATAATACTGCCCCCTATGTACAAGGATATAACTACTATAATACTGCCCCCTATGTACAAGGATATAACTGCTATAATGCTGCCTCAGGTTGAAGAGATTGGTGTGAGAAAACTATGTAAGTGAATCTCCTGAGGGGACTTCTCATGAATATTGCTCCACAGGCAGCGGCCGCCCCCGCTGTGTAGGTTCGGGGTCTTCTCGGTTGTTGTCCCACCACTCTTCTTCAGACAATCCAGATGGTTGGGATGGGGACGCTCTGTAGAGATAAAAAATGCTCTGCGCCGTAACATTATGCTCTGCAGGTCTCTGTCCTAATGGGATGGAGGGTCCTGATCCGGATGGGGGCTGTGTGAGCAGACGCCTTGACACGATGCTCCGCTCACACACCTGGGGGCGCTGCTGAATTGATGCTTCCCTGGGACTGGGGATCCAGAGTGGGGGACGTCACTGTCGGGGCCTGTGCAATGACAAACAGCAGCATGTTAGGGGAAGTCAGAGAAGAAGGAAAAGAAAAAAAATAAAGAAGGCAGAAAGCAGCCGCCAGTAACATGCTGCTGTTTGTCAGTCCAACTCAGGGTCTGGGGAGTCCAACAGGGGGCGCTGCACTGATACAGACATCATCCCATAGGGGGTGGAAGAGTCCACGCAGAGGACAGTGCAATAACTGCAAACTAAGAGCACATCCCAAGGACAAGTGTAGTCAGGGCCGTCTTTCCCATTGGGCCAGGTAGGCGCTTGCCCGGGGGCCCCCCAGCCTTGGGGGGCCCCTCCCCGGGGGGCCCCCTACCTTGCCAGTGGAGCGACAGCCCCTGCGGCGGGTCCGGGCAGCGCGACACTCTGCAGGAGGCCGCCAGACCCGCCGCGTCTTTAAGCCGCGCCATCACCTCCTGCGCCACTGTATATCCTCAGCCGGCAGCCCCGCAGGCTTCTGGCCTAGGAAATACCAGGAGCAACGTCCCGGCGTAGGCGGGCGTGATGATGTCACGCCGCTCACGCCGGAAACAAGCTCCCGGAGCGCGGACCACAGCAGGGAGCGCGGAGTGGTAAGTAACAGTTTTTATGATTCAACTGCGTTTATTACAACAGAAATCAGTACAATGCGTACATAATTGGTAAAACAATAGTTAAGACCATATAGGCACGTTACACAAGAAAGGCAAAACTAATAACAGTGATCAGTTATGATAATGCAGGACACAGCACAAAATAAACAGAAAATAATGTAGCATTATAGCAATGTCCTGAACGGTGGCCGACAGAAAATGACTCATGTACTAATACAATGGTAGTATGTGATATATAATCAAAATAAAAACAACCAAAAAATTTAACAATTCCAACAAGAATTCAAAGGTTAAAAGAGGGAAAAATAAATGGACCTAATATACGGCCTCTATGTCCGAGGGATTTTAACAGTCCCAAATTAAAGCATAGAGCTGGCGTAGGTGCTATGGCCGTCGGACTGACGAACAAGACAGGTATCACGATTGCACATACACTCACAGACATATGCATTCACCCACGGGAGGAAAAGGGGAGGGGTGTGGGTTTGGTGGTGGGTAGGGAAAGGTGAAGGGGGTAGGGAGGGGAGAGTCATGGCCCCTGTGGGGTGGGACGGGATCCCGCAGACACTGCACGGGCTTGCGTATTTAGAGAATTAAAGGCGGGGGGAATCTATGAATTGCAGCCAGGGCGTCCATGTCCTGACCAGTTGCCGGGCTCGGTCCTCCGAAATGACCAGGAGCTCCTCCATATGGTAGACATGAGAGACCTCCATGAACCAATCCTCAAAAGAGGGTGGCTCTGGCGATTTCCATCGCCTAGGTATGACCGTCTTTGCCGCCTGCAGCAAGTGCCGGAGAAGGGATTTTTTATATGTGGAGGCTCCAAAGTCCACCATAAACAGAAGAGCTGCCTCAGGGGTCTTTGGTATGGCCAAGCCTGAAATTTCCCTAATAGCAATGTATATTAAATTCCAAAAGTCGGACAGAGAAGGGCACTCCCACCATATATGGAGCATAAAGTAACAGTTTTTAAATCGGTTTTTTTCAGCTACAGGGGACACTGGCTACAGGGGACACTTGCTACAGGGGGCTACGGCTTAAGGGGGGGACATGGCTACAAGGGGGACACTGGCTTCAGGGGGCTACAGGGGACACTGGCTACAGGGGGCATTTATACATAGTTGCCAACTTTTGAAAGTGAAAAAGCAGGAGACTCTAGTGGGCGGCGCGCGTAGCGCGCCGCGGCAAAAATTTGCATGGACACGCCCATCTTGTCGGTATGCCACGCCCCTTCAAAAAGCCACACCCACTCCACCTAACTGCATAACGGCTTTGGAAGAAAGCCAGGTAGATGCCCTTATAGCCAGGTAGTAGCCCCCCATAACCAGGTAGTGCCCCTTACAGGCTGGTAGATGCCCCCTTGTAGCCAAGTAGATGCCCCCTCTGTAGCCAGGTAGAGCCAAATTTGTAGCCAGGTAGATGCCCCCCTTTGTTAGCCAGGTAGGTGCCCCCATTGTTAGCCAAGTAGATGCCCCATTGTTTGCCAGGTAGTGCCCCCATCTTTTAGCCAGGTAGTGCCCCCACTGGTTGCCAGGTAGTGCCCCCATCTGTTAGCCAGGTAGTGCCCCCATCTGTTAGCCAGGTAGTGCCCCCATCTGTTAGCCAGGTAGTGCCCCCATTGTTGCCAGGTAGTGCCCCCATTGTTGCCAGGTGATGCCCCCATTTTTTCCATGTATTTGCCCTCTCTGTTAGCCAGGTAGAGCCCCCTAAAGCTAATAAAAATAAAATAATAAAATCCACTCACCTTACCAGTATCCTGCAGCGCGGCCAGCTCCTGCCAGATCTCCTCAGCGGCGCAGGGGGAAGTGAGAGCAGCCGCGCGTCACTCCCCTGCAGCCGCGCGTCACTTCCCCACGGCGCCGCTGACCTGTATGTGCGGCGCACACACCGGTGCCGGACATACAGGGAGAGGAGGGAGGAGGGAACGATCCCGCCTGCCTCCTCCCCGCACAGTGAGACCGCAGGCGGGTGAGCGGCCGCTGCGGCCGCTTCACCCGCCTGTAGAGAGAGCGGTCCCGCGGCGCAAGAGTAGCGCACCAGCGCTACTCTTGCGCCGCGGTATATTTAAAGGACCCCCCGCCGCCTGCAGGCGGCGGGAGGAATGCCAACTCCCCCGGGAGGGCGGGAGGGGACCCCAAATAGCGGGAGCCCCCCGCCAAAAACGGGAGAGTTGGCATGTATGCATTTATATAAGGGGGTATATTCTACAGGGGGCTATATAAAGGGGCATACAAAAAGGGGCTGTATAAAGGGAATGTATTTAAGGGGGCTATGTAAAGGGGCATATACTATAGGGGGTATATACAGGGGGCTATATTTTTCTGGGACCATAAGTTATACAGGGGGCTATATAAAAGGGGCCATACATCTTACAGGGGCTGTAAACCTACCTACAGGGGCAGCATATGTACCTACAAAGAGCTGTATACCTATCTACATACCTACCTACTCAATGGTGGGTAACATTACTACCTATTTATTTAATGGGGGTGTCCATAACACATGTGGGAAAAGGATTCTAAGAAGTTTGTGGGTTTTCATTCTGCAGGGGCGAGTTGCGGCCGGAAGAAGGTGTCAAAGGGGGGTCTGGACAGAAGGAGAGGAAAAAGAACGATTCAAGGAACGACTGATCAGACAGGACGTCTCCTGTGAGTCCCTGGGTCAGGGGTTACTTTTGCTTCATATTTGACCATGCTGTAGTCTTTTGTCATGTAATGGTGACCTGAGGGTGCTAGATTTGGGGGTGCTGTAGGTCAAAAGTTTGTTAGCAGTAATCTATAAATTTGTTTCTGTGAGTAGTTGTGTTTTTTTTTTGGGGGTTTTTTTTGGGGGGGGGGGGGGGGCGCCCAGTGCACAGCTCTGCCCAGGGGCCCATAGTGCTATAAAGACGGCCCTGAGTGTAGTCACAGCGACGCCTCCATCACATGTCCAGTAACCCAACATAGCAGAGGTATGGAGGTCACTCAGCATGCTGCAGGGTGGAGCGCATGGGTCATATTCACTTAACCCTGGGAGTAGTCTGTGCTCAGTGTCACCCCCTGCCGAGTAATGCAGTGTATGTACAGGAATATAACTACTATAATACTGCCCCCTATGTACACGAATATAACTACTATAATACTGCCCCCCTATGTACACGAATATAACTACTATAATAAATGCCCCGTAAGTACAAAATATAACACTATAATACTGCCTCCTATGTACAAGAATATAACTACTATAATACTGCTCCTATGTACAAGAAAATAACTACTATAATACTGCTCCTATGTACAAGAATATAACTACTATAATACTGCCCCCATGTACACGAATATAACTCCTATAATACTGCCCCGTATGTACACGAATATAACTCCTATAATACTGCTCCTATGTACAGGAATATAACTCCTATAATACTGCTTCTATGTACAAGAATATAACTACTATAATACTGTCCCCTATGTACAAGAATATAACTACTGTAATACTGCCCCCTATGTACACAAATATAACTCCTATAATACTGCCCCCTATGTACAAGAATATAACTCCTATAATACTGCCCCCTATGTACAAGAATATAACTCCTATAATACTGCCCCCTATGTACAAGAATATAACTCCTATAATACTGCCCCCTATGTACAAGAATATAACTACTATAATACTGCCCCGTAATTACAAGAAAATAACTACTATAATACTGCCCCGTAATTACAAGAAAACAACTACAATAATACTGCCCCCTATGTACAAGAATATAACTACTATAATACTATCCCCTATGTACAAGAATATAACTAATATAATACTGTCTACTATGTACAAGAATATAAAATACTATAATACTGCCCCCTATGTACAAGAATATAACTACTAGGATACTGCTCCCTATGTACAAGAATATAACTACGATAATACTGCCCCCTATGTACAAGAATATAACTACTATAATACTGCCCTTACGTACAAGAATATAACTGCTGTAATACTGCCCTCTATGTACAAGTATATAACTACGATAATACTGCCCCTGCGGACATGGTAGTATAACAAGTTACTTACATTGGAGTCGGTTGGTATAATTATATATAAATAATATAATATATATTTTATAAATATATAAAATAAAATAATATTTTAAATATAATAATATAAATATTTTACATACACATACATACACATACATATACATATACACATACACACACACACACACACACACACACACTATAACAGTGAAGGTATAAATAGATAATCTTATTACAACACAATTTCCTGTGACAGCCATGTAGCGGTTCGTAGCAGTGGGGTACAAGCTGCGGGTTGTTGTGCGATATGTGGCGGTGAGGTACAAGCTGCGGGTTGGTGTGCGATATTTTGGCGTGAGGGTTTACAAGTGCGGGTTGTTGTGCGATATGTGGCGGTGAGGTACAAGCTGCGGGTTGTTGTGCGATATGTGGCGGTGAGGTACAAGCTGCGGGTTGTTGTGCGATATGTGGCGGTGAGGTACAAGCTGCGGGTTGTTGTGGGATATGTGGCGGGGAGGTAATATCTGCGGGGTGTTGTGCGATATGTGGCGGTGAGGTACACTGCGGGTTGTTGTGCGATATGGGGCCCGGTGAGGTATTATCTGCGGGTTGTTGTGCGATATGTGGCGGTGAGGTATTATCTGCGGGTTGTTGTGCGATATGTGGCGGTGAGGTATTATCTGCGGGTTGTTGTGTGATATGTGGCGGTGAGGCATTATCTGCGGGTTGTTGTGTGATATGTGGCGGTGAGGTATTATCTGCGGGTTGTTGTGTGATATGTGGCGGTGAGGTATTATCTGCGGGTTGTTGTGTGATATGTGGCGGTGAGGTATTATCTGCGGGTTGTTGTTTGATATGTGGCGGTGCGGCAGGATTAGGAGGAGGACGCCCTCCGCTGCGCTCTATGAATATGTATAGGGATTCGGGGAGACATTATGAAGGTGACGTGCGGGGTAATTATCCTCAGATGGCGGCGCATTACAGCACAAATATTTTTAGATCGTTGTTTTGTGTGGAGCAAGGAGCGGCCGTCCCTGCAATGTCGCCGCATCCCCTGCAGAACTGTTGCCGCGTCCTCTGCAGACCGTCGCATCCGGTCTAATTTCACACACGGGAGCGGCAATAGAGGGGATGTGCAGATAAACCTGTCAGAAGTGGACACCGGGCCGGGAACTGCCCTTAAGGGGGGGGTGGGGGGGGGGGGGGGCACAGTGTTCTGCAGGATGATAGTGCCAGAGGGGCTATACACACACAGGGTATGACCTTAGCTAGGATATAGGCATATGAATTAGGTCTTCACTGCATCATCAGCAGCACAGAGGATTTCAGGAAAAGGGCCAGGTGGGGCTGGGGGGGCGCGGGGGGTGGGGGTTACTAGGACAAGGACACGCTTATAACTTGAGGAGGGGTATGGTGTCACATGGTGAAAGCTGTGCCTGCAGCAGCACAGAGGATTTCAGGAAAAGGCCAGGTGGGAGTGGGGAAGGGGGGGGGGGGGGGGGGGGGGTGGGGGTTGTGTAACGGAGGACAGGAACAAGCTTATAACCTGAGGAGTGGTATGGTATCACATGATGAAAGTTGTGCCTGCAGCAGCACAGAGGATTTCAGTGAAGGAGGGGTGGTGGGATCTCGTTTGTGGAACCTCACAATCGGGTATGGAATCCAGTCCATAGGCGGGTGTCCTGCGGCTGCTGAGAGTTGTAGTAGCAGTCGTCTCTGGAGGTCTCCGCACACTGACAGGTCAGCTCCCGCCCGTTATGGCCGCTCTCCTCTTCATTAGAGTCCTGCGGAGAAATCTCGCCGACTCCGTCCTCTCCAGAAACTGCTGAGCTCGCTGCGGGCGCCATCTCTCAGGAATAGCGCTCTCTCTGGCACATCACACGGGGCTGTCTCTTTCTCTGACACCACATAGGAAGTTCTTCCACATCACATTGGCCTCTCTGTCTGGCACTGCGTCTTGGAACGTCTCGCCCACTCCGTTAAACACCGTCCTGGGCTGTCTCGGGCTCACCAGGGTACACTGTATCCGGCCGTCTCGGGCTCTCCAGGGTACACTGTATCCGGCCGTCTCGGGCTCTCCAGGGTACACTGTATCCGGCCGTCTCGGGCTCTCCAGGGTAAAACTGTTATCCGGCCGTCTCGGGCTCTCCAGGGTACACTGTATCCGGCCGTCTCGGGCTCTCCAGGGTACACTGTATCCGGCCGTCTCGGGCTCTCCAGGGTACACTGTATCCGGCCGTCTCGGGCTCTCCAGGGTACACTGTATCCGGCCGTCCTCCCCCCCCCCTCTCCCTCTGGCACACCTGTATCCGCCGCCTCCCCCCCCCTCCCTCTGGCACACACTGTATCCCCCCCGTCTCCCCCCCCCCCCTCTCCCTGGGACACATGTATCCCCCCGTCTCGCCCCCCCCTCCTCTGGCACACACTGATCCGCCGCCGCCCCCCCTCTCCTCTGGGACACCTGTATCCCCGCCGTCTCTCCCCCCCCTCTCCTCTGGCACACACTGTTTCCGGCCGTCTCGCCCCCCCCCCTCTCCTCTGGCACACACTGTATCCCCGGGCCCTCTCGCCCCCCCCCCTCCTCTGGCACACCCCCTGTATCCGGCCGTCCCCCCCCCCCCCCTCCCCTGGCACACCTTATCCGGCCGTCTCCCCCCCCTCTCCTCTGGCACACACTGTATCCGGCCGCCGCCCCCCCCCCCTCTGGCACACACTGTATCCAGCCGTCTCGCCCTCTCTCTGGCGCACACTGTATCCAGCCGTCTCGCCCCTCTCGGCGCACACGTATCCAGCCTCTCGCCCCTTCGGGGCACACTGTACCAGCCCCGCCCTCTCTCTGGCCACACGTAACCCCGTCTCGCCCCCTCTCGGCGCACCTTATCCACCTCTCCCCCTCTCTCTGGCGCACACTGTATCCAGCCGCTCGCCCTCTCTCTGGCGCCACGATCCAGCCTCCCCGCCCCCCTCTCTGGGGCCCCACTGTACCAGGCCGCCGCCCTCTCCTGGCGCACACTGTAAACCGCCGTCTCGGCCCCTCTCTGGCGCCACGTACCGGCTTCTCCCTCCTCGGCGCACACTGTTCCGGTGTCTCGCCCTCTCTCGGCGCACACGTATCCGGCTGTCTCCCCCTCTCCTGGCGCAACTGTTCCGGCTCTCCCCTCTCTCTGGCGCACACTGTATCCGGCTGTCTCGCCCTCTCTCTGGCGCACACTGTATCCGGCTGTCTCGCCCTCTCTCTGGCGCACACGAAACCCGGGCTGTCCCCGCCTCTCTCTGGCGCACACTGTATCCGGCTGTCTCGCCCTCTCCACTGGCACACACTGTAACCGGCTGTCTCGCCCTCTCCTCTGGCACACACCCTCCCAGGCTGTCTCGCCCTCTCCTCTGGCACACACCCTCCCAGGCTGTCTCGCCCTCTCTCTGGCACACACCCTCCCAGGCTGTCTCGCCCTCTCTCTGGCACACACCCTCCCAGGCTGTCTCGCCCTCCCTCTGGCGCACACTGTAATCCGCCGTCCCCCGCCCTCTCTCGGGCGCACACTGTACCGCCGTCTCCCCCCCCCCCTCCTCTGGCGCACACTGTATCCGGCCGTCTCGCCCTCTCTCTGGCGCACACTGTATCCGGCTGTCTCGCCCTCTCTCTGGCGCACACTGTATCCGGCTGTCTCGCCCTCTCTCTGGCGCACACTGTATCCGGCTGTCTCGCCCTCTCTCTGGCGCACACTGTATCCGGCGGTCTCGCCCTCTCTCTGGCGCACACTGTATCCGGCTGTCTCGCCCTCTCCTCTGGCACACACCCCCCCCAGGCTGTCTCCCCTCCCCTCTGGCACACACCCTCACCAGGCTGTCTGGGCCCCCCTCTGGCGCACACTGTACCCCGGCCCCGTCTCGCCCTCTCCCTGGCGCACACTGAAATCCGGCCGTCCCGCCCTCTCCTCTGGCGCACACTGTATCCGGCCGTCTCGCCCTCTCCTCTGGCGCACACTGTATCCGGCCGTCTCGCCCTCTCACCGGGCCCAAACTGTAACCGGCCGACACGCCCGCTCTCTGGCGCACACTGCATCCGGCCGTCTCACCCTCTCTCTGGCGCACACTACATCCGGCCGTCTCGCCCTCTCTCTGGCGCACACTGTATCCGGCCGTCTCGCCCTCACCACTGGCGCACACTGTATCCGGCCGTCTCGCCCTCTCTCTGGCGCACACTGCATCCCGTCCTCGCCCTCCTCGGCGCACACTGTACCCGGGGCCGCTGGGCCCTCTCCTCTGGCGCACACTGTATCCGGCCGTCTCGCCCTCTCCCCTGGCGCACACTGCATCCGGCCGTCTCGCCCTCTCTCTGGCGCACACTGTATCCGGCCGTCTCGCCCTCTCCTCTGGCGCACACTGTATCCGGCCGTCTCGCCCGCTCTCTGGCGCACACTGTATCCGGCTGTCTCGCCCTCTCTCTGGCACACAGTCCTGCACTCTCAGATCCCAGCAGGTGTCAGACTCTCAGGAGAATATTTCAGGCTCCTGCAGCTTTTTCCAGGTTAATTACAGGAGTAAAATCAACCTTAATTTTATGCAAAGGAAGCAAAGAAAACAGCGACTGATTAACCCCTTCCTGCCGGCGCACAAACATCAGGCTCCCGGGGGAAGTGGGAGATACAGCCCTCGCCCCACTGCGGGCGGACTGAGGACGGTGCCCATGGAGACTCCACTAACGGTGAGGGGTGTTCCCGATGAGCCCCCTGGTCCGATATCCTCACCGTGATAGGAAAAATTCTGGGCCAAGTATAACAATGGTAACAGCAGCACAGAGTATTTCAGGAATGGTAGGTGGAGCTCTTTGTGAGGGCTGAGAAATACATAGCAGACAATAAAGGGATCCAGACAGTGCAAAATAGGGGTCCCTGGCTGACCATGGAGGGTTCCCAGCAGCACAGTATTTCAGGAATAGTTATTGCAGCTCTTTGTGAGGGCTGAGAAATACATAGCCGATAAATGGATCCAGAAAGTACAAAATAGTGCAAAATAGGGGTCCCTGGCTGACCATGGAGGGATCCCCGCAGCACAGAGTATTTCAGGAATAGTTGTTGCAGATCTTTGTGAGGGCCGAGAACTACCTAGTGGACAATAAATGGATAATAGTGTGAAATGGGGTCCCTGTCTGAACATGAAGGGTTCCTAGCAGCACAGAGTATGTCAGATAAGCCATAAGCAGAGAGTTACATAGCAGAAGATGAACGGTTCCCAGCAGCACAGATTATTTTTAAGAGAAATGTAATAGGCGGAGTGTTACATAATGGGCAATGAAGGGTTCCTAACAGCACAGAGTATTTTATGAGAAGTCATAGGCTGAGAGTTAAAAAGGGGAAGCAGCAGGATTCCAGAAGCACAGAGTATTTCAGAAGAGTTGAAAGTTACATAGTGGAAAGGGAAGGATTGCCAACAGCACAAGACATAGGCTGCGAGTCACAGAGTTGGGAAAATGATTCCAAGCAGCACAGAGTATTTTTGGAGAGGAGTCAAAGGCAAAGGGTTGCATGGTGAATAAGGGGGGGTGTAGCAGCACAAAGTGTTTCAGGTGACAATTAATATGCAGATGATAAAGGGTTCCTAACAGCACAGAGTATTTCAGGAAAGGAGTTATAGGTTGAAAGTAATATAGTGGAAAGGGAAGCGTTGCCAGTATTTTATAAGAGGTCACATGCAGAGAGTTACATAGAAGCAGGATTCCAGCAGCACAGAGTATTTTAGGAGATAAATCACAAGCTGAGAGTTATAGTTGAAGGAGATGGTTTGTCTGCAGCACAGAGATTTTAAGGAGATGAGTATGCTGAACTATTGGAGAGTCATAACCAAGGAGTTACACAGTGTAAGAAGCAGGTCCCCCAGCAGCACAAAGTATTTAAGGAAACGAGTGATCTTGTGCTTGATTGAATAGCATGTGATGGAGGTATTCACAGTAGCCTCCATAGGGGGGGCGACAGGCACAGGCAGTCCTTCATTGCGCTTCCCTGCTATAGTCACCCCGCAGCTTGTATTTACAAGGAGGTCTATATGAGGGGGTTCTATTTTAGTTATCCCCCAATAAGAGTGTTTTCATCCAATACGGACTTGTGTTATAGAGATAAGGCGTCTTTTAGTCAGCACATCCTTATATTGTGGCCACGGCTGAAGCGCAGTACACAGCATCCCCCCCATACTAAAGAAAGGTGCTGGGCTCCGTATACGGAGGGCGGTGCTCCATGTATATGGCGGGCAGTCATTACAGTCCGCTGTCCCTTGGGGTCTTACCTGGGAGGAGACGGCTTCTCTGCATCCGCGAGGGGGGCACAAACGGGTCAAACACCATTCCTGGAAAAAAAAAGGGAAAGAAATTATATATTGCCAATCCACCACAACCAAGCCCCCCCCACCATAACCATGTCCAAAAAAACTCGGCTGCTGGGGCACCCGGCACCTTCTACTATACTCAATCTGTGAGCATCTGCTCGTCTCCTCATGACAGCCCTTTCCTTATTTACATCATCACACACTTCTCCTGAAATACTCTGTGCTGCTGTTCAGAGAGTAATATTTTGATCTGTATGCGCCCATTTTAAATTCGAGGATGAAAAACAAGCAAAAGCCGAGGACTGATGAGAATGCAAAAGTGCCGAATGCGGATTCTGTGCGGGTGGCGGCTCCCCCGCAGCACATAAACAATTTTTCCTATAAAGGAGAGCCGCTTCAAACCGCCCCCCAGACAGATTGGAGAGAATACTGGATTAGAAACCTCCCTCTCCGCCAATATTCCAGCTCAGACTGTGATTTATTGGTTTATAGATTTATTCTGTCATTTCTTCTGTTTATTGAAAATGTACTGATCCTCATAAAATTACCTATACCAGAGAACACAGCATCCAGCGTCTCCATAACACCCCCAACCCAAGGCGGGCAAACACCGAGCCAAAAGCAATACTAACACGCCCAGGAGATAATTACGAATAACTTCCCCCCTATTACAAAAATAAACTACATAATACTGCTCCTATGTACAAGAATATAAACTACTAAATCTGCCCCTTTTGTACAAGAATAAACTACATAATACTCCCCTCTAAAGTACAAGAATATAAAACTTAATCTGCCCTATGTACAAGAATAAACTATATAAAAATTGGGCCCCCCCTTTTTCAAAAAAATATTATAAAATTAATACTGCCCCCCATGTACAAGAATTTTTTCTCTAAAATATTGCCCTTTTTACAAAAAATATAACCACTTAATAAAGGCCCCAAAAGTAAGAATATAACTACTTCCATACTGCCCCCATTTTTAAAGAATATAACTACTATAATCTGCCCCCAAAGTCCAAAAAATAAATCTAAAATTAAATGCCCCCTTGTACCCAAAACTTAAAAAACATAAAATGGCCCCCATTACAAGGGTTAACTACTATAATTTCTGCCCCCTATGAAAAAGGAAATAAACTTTTATTTAAAAACCCCCTAAGGGAAAAATTTTAATACTATAATTGTTTAAAGTACAAGAAAAATAAACTACAAAATACGCCCCCCGTTTCAAGAATAAAAACCCCATAAAAAGTGCCCCCTATGTAAAAGAATATAATCTATAAAACCCCGCCCCCTAAAGTAAAGAATATAACTATATAAAACTCCCCTTTGTACAAAAATAAACCCACTAAAAATACTGCCCCCTATGTACAAGAATTAACTACTATAAAAACTGCCCCCCAAGTACAAGAAAATAACTCTAAAAATAAATGCCCCCAAAGTACAAAAATATAACTACTTTAAAACTGCCCCAAAGTACAAGAATAAAAAATATAAATACTGCCCCCTATGTACAAGAAAAATAACTTATAAAAAATTTCTTCCCATGTACAAAAATATAATAATTAAAACTGCCCCATGTCCAAAAAATATAACTCATAATACTGCCCCCAAAGTACAAAAATATAGTTTTCCAATGCCTTTTGGTCCCGTGCACAGCTCCGGGCCGTTTCCACCCCTGTAAAGGGCCCGGTTTCCCCTTCGGAATGCACCCGTCCCCCCGCCCCATCTTCCCCGGGTGATCCCGCTTGTAATTAAAAAACCCCCTTTCGGTGGGCTGATTTCTAAATGAATAAAAATTTCACCCTTCATCTCTTCCCGGACTGAGGGGGCCCCTTCATTTTAAACAAAATTCACAAAAGTCAGTGTCTTTGGTGGCCCCCCGCGGAGACCCTTTTAAAAACCCCCTTTCTTTGCAAACCCAGGGATCGGGAATCGGAGGGGGCCCGCTGTGAAGGAATAGTACAGCCCCAGGGCCCTTACAGGGGGGGGGGGGGGGGGGGGGGCCCCGGCCATCTTCCCCGCAGGACCCCGTTTGTGATCACTCAGGGATAGGTCGGTAAAACCTTTCTCTTGAAAGGGGGCAGAAAACAAGGGGGTTAAACCCGGGGCAAAAAAGAGGGGTTAATCTGACCCCAAAGGGGAATTTGGGGGGAGGGATTTCCCCAAAAGGGAAGACCCCCACCCCCCCTTTTTGATCTTGTCAATGTGAAAACCCCCCAGCGGTGCACACAGCGCCCCCCAAACAATATAAATTTAAAGCCGGCCTGTTTTCCAAAAGGCGACCGGTTTAAAAATGGCATTTCCGCCCGCCCCCTTGGATGGGGCCGACGTGACCCCCTCCCCAGGAACACATACCTTGCGGGTTTTCCCATCCCAAAGGGGCCCCCAAAAGCGTGGGGGGCGCCCGGGGTGCCTTTAAAAAAGGGAAAAGAAGAGGATCTCCACGATGGAGGGAGTGATTAATTAGTGTGCAAAAAATGGTGGAAACGCCCATTGAAACATCTGAAACACTGTTTAAAAAACGCCCCCGGTGGAAGGTTTTTGGTTTTTTTTTCAGCCTTAGGGGGTAAAAAAAGGTTTCAAAATTACTGACAGGAAGCGAACGCAAAGAAAAAATTTTGCAAGTCATAGTCCATTTACTGCAAAAAAACCCCTCTGCTGCGAGAAGTATTAGGTCTGTATAGGTTTTCAGCCTCAGGAGGTAGACAAAAAATAAATTTTCCCCTTCATGACAGCCCAAACTAAAAGGAACTGCAGTCGTAAAAAGCACTAAATTTGTTTATAAACTGGTTTTCAAAATGGGAAAAATATGATACATTTGTCAAAAATCCCTCACTGTGAAAAGTATTTTAACCCTTTGGGATGAAAGAATGTTTTTTAAATTTACCGAAAGCAACCAAGATAGTGAGGTGGGTTTTCAAAGCAAATCCAATTGGCATAGGGGCGCGCCCCCACGTCACAGCTGGGTTTCAAAAGGGGAACCCCCTACACTGTAAAAACCCCTCTGCTGCGAGGGAAAATTAAGGGCTTAAGGTGTTGCCTCAGGGCAGGTGTACAAGAATGTTTCCCTTTTCCCCTGCTGCAAAAACTAAAAGTTAAAACAGAGGGAATTTTATGCAAGTTAAGGGGTAGTGCAATTGGGTACCCTGTAAAAAAAACCCCCAGTTTAAAAAAAAAAATTTTTTTTTTTAAAAGGCCCCCGGCAGATTTTTAAAAACAGGGTAAAAGAGCAAAAAAAATATTTTTATTTATGGCCCGCAAAAAATAAACCAACCCAGGGCCGGGGGTTTTTTATGAAGCGTAAAGGGAATAATGCACCCGTCCCGGTTACCAAAAGGGGAATCCAATTAAAACCCGTAAAAAAAACCCCCCCAGCTGTGAAATTTTATTAAAAATGGAAAAGGTTTTCGTATAAAGTAGCAAGAACATTCAATGACAGCAAGCTGAAAATCAACAAGGGATTTTTTCATTAAAGTCGAGTGCCCCAAAGCCCCATAGCGGGTTACAAAAGGAAGTACCATATTTTGTAAACCCCCTCATGTGAAAAGTATTCGGGGCCGGGGATGAAAGAATGTTTAAATTTTACTGTCCAACTGGGATCAATGGGGGTTTTTTGCAATCTTTGGGCAAGTGCATCCCGTGTCACACTGAACACGATACACTGCAACAACCCCTGTGCGAAAGTAGTATTTGAAAAGGTTTCACCCTCAGGATGTACACAAGAACATTCCCATTCACTGACAGCAAGCTGAATATCAAAGAGGGGTTTCTGCAATCGTCTCATAATCCCTGCGTATGTCAGGTGGTTACAAAAGGGAAGTCCGATACACTGTAACAACCCCTCAGCTGTAAAATGAATTTAGTTAAGTAAAGATTTTCAGTGCCAGGATGTAAACAAAAATGCCCCATTCATGCCCGCAAGAGAAAATAAAAAGGGGGTGTTTCATGAAAGTCATAGGACATAATGTGCGGATTACAAAAAGGGAATTCAGACACACTGTAACAACCCCTCTGCTGTGTAAAGTATAGGGTTCCAGGTTTTCAAACCACAAAGCGGCAACTAAGTTTCCCTTTTACGACAGCAAGCTGGAATCATTTAAGGGTGTTAAGCAAACATATGTACTGCTGGGTACCAAGGGGAGTCCAATACATTGTAACAACCCCTCAGTTGTGAAAAAAAAATAGGATACGCTGCTTTTAAGGAAGTAACAAGCATAGTTTTCCATTCCACATGACAGCAAGCTGAAGCTCATGAGACAGAGGTATTCATGCAAGTCTGTATGTAGTCGCTGGTTAACAGTAGGGAATTCCCAATCGCGGTGTCAGTCTTTACTGCAGTTCTGGCATTCTATTCACGAACCAGGTAAGGCTCACGATGAAACGACGCAACACAGAGCAAGGCCATGGAGTTAATGAATGCACACGGAGCGCTGCTCTGAAGGCTGCCGCACAAAATCGCCAGCGGCTCTGAGATAAAACCGCTCAATCCTACAGATTTGCTAGCATTTCCCGGAATGTCAACGACGAGTAAAATCAAAATCCAATATTAGCCTACAACGGGAGCAGAAGCGCCGACATTAATCCGCAAGGCGAAAAATAAAAAAATTTGCATCCAATTTCCCGTCTTCCACCAAGTATAATTGATGCGCAACAGAACATCATCATTTTCGCCTAAGGTCTGCAGACTGAGAAGACGACTCCTAGACGGGACCGAGTGCGCGACCTATGCAGCTATCCAGTGCACCGCTGGTGATGATGCCTTCTGCAGGGATACGTAACGCGGAGCGGCTCACATCACAATCCCACTCATCACGGTGATTGCTCCTCGCCCAGGGCCGTACGTATCACAGTCCAGAACCGCAAGCGATCCTGGTCAGACTGCGTACACACGAGAGTTACAATATGAGCGACATGGTGCTCTGAAGTCAACTTGGTCACAGATGAACAGACCGAAATAAGTTACTGCCAAAGTCGCGGGCACAGGCTTCAGTGGCTGATAACAGGGAGCAATAGATTGCATTCACCACAGCAGAGAGGATGGATGCAAGTGTAGTAGCTCCATATCAACACATTAACGAACCATTAACATGCAGCTGAAAATCCCGACCGCTCCCTCTTCCTCATTATAATGCTCCAGCACTGCTGATCATAAACCTCTATACGAAGAGGCTGCTGATCATCATTCCCAATAAGACAAGGTTAATCTCAGTACTGGTCTTGGTATATAAGCAGGAGCGGTTGATACGTCCCACTAACGCTCGAAGCACTGAATAACCTAATGTTGACGCCATATCCAGGTACTACTTCCTCTTACAAAATCAGCCTCCCACGCGAGCGACGCCCCCGCAGAGATGACACACTCATCGCGCGGTCAGGGGCCCTTTAAGAGACACCGTTGCCCGCATTATCCACCGTCACAGGTGTCGGGGGACTTTAGCACAAGGCCATCGATGTGAGGCCCTCGCCTCCGGCCGTGCCCGCAGGGCCCTCCTGCTGTCTGGATGCCTTCCAGCGCCCGCTCATCCCTCGCTGCTAATGAATCTGTCATTCGTTCACGACACAGATGTACTAATGTAAATCCTACTGCCGGGCGTGGATACAATAGAGAAGGACGGGCACTAAAGGTTGTGAAAAACCCTGTGCAGTTTACAATATGGCCACAATATGGGCACCATCAATGGATTCCACGCGCCAGAGACTGGCAGGTCACCAACTTTCCTACCGTCCGAAATAATAGAACAAGCAATACACCCCGTGCTCCCGAACCATAGACGGGACCTGGGGAAGTTGGGCGACAACCCTTGTGGCAGCTTCAGTTACAGCTCATGGCTGTCACCCAGCTTTCCCAGGAGCGGATAGAATTAGGTTTTGACCATTGAGCTCCTTCGGGAAAACACATAATATTGTAATTAAGCAACGTGCGATGTTTCGCCAAAAACACGATTAAAACGGCTTATTGAGATCGCACTAGATTATCGCTTCTGGGCTTCTAGGTGTCCTCTAGGCCGCAGTTCTTCTGGTTGCTAGGCAACAACAAATCAGAGCACAGCTTACATCTTGTACACTGCACTGCAGAGATGAATCGCAGCCTCTGATTGGTTGCCGGGGGCCTTGGGGAATGTATAGGAGGTTTCTGTAATGGCTCATACACATCCGCCGCCCCCGCATGTTACACTCAAGGCTGTCGATATACGAACAGTAATAACATCAGGAAAATATACATGGAAGCAGCAGATACAGGGCCGTTCGATGACAGCCAATATCCAATAATCCGCTCACCATGGCCTGGTCACATGGCTTTCTGAAAGAGGGGGCCATTTTTTGCAGAGGGTCCCAATTTTGCACATATCAAAGAAAGGTCCGTTATCAAAAGCCAAGGGACACATCAGGTGTATCCACTGCTATCTGGCATTACTTATGCTAAAAACCAGGCCCCCAAAAAAGGCCCCCGGCCCAAAAAGCGTCCCCAAGCATAGCCCCGGCCCGACGGGACTTAAGCAATCTAACCCAAGCCACATGGGACGCAAACACCCCCAACACACGGGCCCGAAAACCCGGCTCCCGCCCCAAAAAAACACCCCAAAAAAACGCTCCCGGCCCACGGGGGCCCCCCCCCCCCCCCCAAAACAAAAGCTCCCGGTCCAAGGGCGCCTCCCACCCCCCAAACAAAGCTCTCGGCCCAAGGGCGCCCCCCACCCCCCAACAAAGCTCCCGGCCCAAGGGCGCCCCCCCCCAAACAAAGCTCCCGGCCCAAGGGGACTTAAGCTATCTATCCCAACCCACAAGGCACGCAAACCAGGCGTCCGACCCAAAAGGCCCCCCAAACAAAGCTCCCGGCCCAAGGGCGCCCCCCAAAACTAAAGCTCCTGGCCCAAGGGCACCCCCCCCCCTCCAAACAAAGCTCCTTGGCCCCAAGGGCGCCCCCCAAACAAAGCTCCTGGCCCAAGGGCGCCCCCCAAACAAAGCTCCTGGCCCAAGGGCGCCCCCCAAACAAAGCTCCTGGCCTAACAAAGCTCCTGGCCCAAGGGCGCCCTCCCCAACCAAGCTCCTGGCCCAAGGGGCCATGAGCCATCTATCCCAACCCACAAGGCACGCAAACCAGGCTTCCGACCCAAAAGGCCCCTCAAACAAAGCGTCCGGCCCAATGGGACTTAAGCTATCCCAACCCCCAAGGCATGCAAACCAGGCCCGAAAGGCGGCTCAAACCCGGCCAAAGGCACCCCTAACCAGTCTCCCGACCCAAAAGGCACCCCCAGACAACGCCCCAACCCAAGGGGACTCAAGTTGTCCCAACCCACAAGGCACGCAAACCAGGCTCCTGACCCAAAAGGGCCCCCCCAAAACAAAGCCCCGGCCCAAGGGGTTTTAAGTTATCCAACCCACAAGGCACACAAACAACCCCAATCCAAGGGCACGCAAACCAGGCCCCAAAGGCGGCCCAAACCAGTCTCCTGACCCAAAAGGCACCCAGACAAACCCCCAACCCAAGGGGACTCAAGCTTTCCCAACCCACAAGGCACACAAACCAGGCCCCAAACAAAGCCCTGACTATTCAATGACAGCAAGCAGGGATCTTAAAAGGAGGAGTCATTAAAACATTAAGTAGGAAGCGGCAGAACTTTTTGATTACATAGGTCTTTAAGGCACATGACAGAAGTGAAGGTGGAATTCGACGCGGATTCAGTATCCAAATCCGCATGAAATACGAGCCCGATTCATTTGAATGGGAACTAGTGCAAACCACGGCTGGATTTTTTTGGTGTTGGGGCTGAACAGTGTCCAAATCAGCCTCAAACAGTCTCAGATTTTTGCAAAAAATGCCACACCTGGTTTTTTTTTTTTTTTTATAGATTAAAAGGCGACGTGTGAACATGTCCAAAAAAGTGAGTCCATCAGCTGTTCAGCACCATGGACAGGGCAGTCACGGTGCACAGCTCGCCACCTGCCCCTTTTGTGCCATCTACAGGTGGCAACCTTACAAAGCAACGATCAACCCATTACAGACCTGAAACAGGGCAGCCAATTTGCATACTTTTCCCAAGAAGCATTGCTCCTTATATCAGCCGAATCTCCTCAAGGAAAACCAGTACCATCCAGGAGATCCAGTATCATGTGACGTCAGATTGCTAGCTCTCACCTCAGATTAAACAAGAGCATAAAAAATCCTGTTTTTAAAGATGCAAAGATACCCAAAATACTCTGTGCTGCATCAGTGTGGTCCGGGGGCTAGATGACCGGACTACCAGGCACAGGCATCACCGTCTGGGCCAGGGAGCATCTACGCTGGATGAGGGATCAGGACTCCTCAGCGCTGTTCAGTGATGAAAGTCCATTCACTCAGAGCAAAAATGATGGCACCAACGATGCTGGAGACGTCAGGAGACCGCTTGTGCCATCATCCAGGTCAGGACCTCCACGCGCGGTCGTCACCACACACAGAACCGCGCTGATGTAAACCGGATTACGAAAAGCTCTGACGGACACTGTGCCCTCTCACTTCCCTTATTACCCTGCCGGAGTTGTTCCGCATCATCATCCGGCTCCACAGGCATTGGTTACATGAAGCTCATCAGTCAGATGGAACAAAGGACGTCACTCTTTGCCTTTCTGTGACTCTTCGCAGTCTCTAACTCTGATACAACCAGCTGATTGACACTAAGCTCAGTGGCCACCCCCATCCGTCTGAGAGCCTCCTGCTTGAAGCCTGGCAATGGCGAGGTCCTGCTGTCAATTTGTGGCGGTGTTTGCCTTGGTCTCATGATGTCACAAGTGAACATCAGGATGAGGAGACGGTTTAATCCCAATTACATCGACACCCTAAATTGTAATGGGTGATTCAAGGATCATAACACCCTGTGGGAATTTGGCCATAAATCTCCTTGTTAGAGATCAGCAAGTTGTGCAGAAAGTACTGAGACACTGAACAGATGGACGTGTGCAACTAAAGGGGGAGAGACGGGGCATTTAGCGCCTCTACCGGAGAGAGACGGGGCATTTAGCGCCTCTACCGGGGAGAGAGACGGGGCATTTAGCGCCTCTACCGGGGAGAGAGACGGGGCATTTAGCGCCTCTACCGGGGAGAGACGGGGCATTTAGCGCCTCTACCGGGGAGAGACGGGGCATTTAGCGCCTTAAAAAAAAAAAAAAAAACACAAGAAATTTGTGTGTTTATCCTGAAATTTCAAACAAAAGCCAAACAACCCGAACTTTTTGTGAGTAATATAAGGTCTTGTTATTTGCCAAGCGCCCTTATCCTGACTAAGCGTGCCAGGGGAGCACGAGAGACGCATAGATTTTAAGCATTTCAATCGTATCCACATGGTGTCATGTTTTATAAATAGAGCACTTTCTTAATATTTAATCTAAGCGCCCAGATACTCTGATTTTCAACTGGATATTGTTGGTGCCCTATCCAGAATATGTATATACAGTATATATTCTTAGACACATTTAGTGGAAGGTCACAATCGGAAAATAACACAGGGAGAGGAGCAGTACAGAGTATTTCAGAGTCGGTGGGATGTCAATGGAAAAGGAATATGGTTCCCAGCAGCACAGAGTATTTTAAAAGATAACTGTGCTTATTTTTGGAGAATACTCTGTGCTGCTGAGAGCCATTGTCCTTTTCCTATGACATTCAACCAAATTCACACACTCGGAAAAGGACAATGGTTCCCAGCAGCACAGAGTATTTCAGAGTGTGTGAATTTGGTGGAATGTCATAGGAAAAGGACAATGGTTCCCAGCAGCACAGAGTATTTCCGAGTGCGTGGATTTGGTGGCATGTAGAGATAAGTAATTGCCCCCACTAAAAAAAAAAAAAAAAAAAAAGAGATCGAGTCGATTCTCGATTTTGTAGTAAATCTTTTCAATCCTATCTCGATCTGATCACAAATACCCATTAAAGTCATTGGAGGAAGATGATCAGGTTAATTTTTTTTAACCCGATTTTACCAGATAGAAAATTGGAGCAGATCGCGATCAAGAAACTGTAAAAATCGACTCGATTTTAACTTTTCTCGACTAAACTGCTCAACACTAGTGGCATGTCATAGGAAAAGGACAATGGTTCCCAGCAGCACAGAGTATTTCAGAGTGTGTGGGATGTCAATGGAAAAGGAACATGGTCCCCAGCAGCACAGAGCATTTTAAAAGATAACTCTGCTTATTTTTGGAGAAGTCACAGTCTGAAAATAGCATAGGGAAAGGAGCAGCACAAGGCATTTCAGAATGTGTGCATTTGGTGCAACGTCATAGAAAAAGAACAATGGTTCCTAGCAGCACAGAGTATTTCAGACTGCGTGGATTTGGCAGAATGTCATAGGAAAAGGACAATGGCTCTCAGCAGCACAGAGTATTTCAGAGTGTGTGGATTTGGTGGAATATCATAGGAAAAGGACAAGGGGTTCCCAGCAGCACAGAGTATTTCAAAGTGCGTGTATTTGGAATGTCAGAGGAAAAGGACAATGGTTCCCATAAAAATAAGCACCCATTTGCTAAATTACTCTGTGCTGCTGTTAGCTCTCCGCAGTAATTGTGACCCGCTTGTCTTCATTGCTCAGGTCTGGCCCTCAGATGAGTGGACGTACATACGGCACCCACAACCCCCCCGCCGGGGCCGTCCAAACGGCTGCACAGCATCTGGTTCGTCACAGGACAGCACCGTAATTACCCTCATATTTCCTCATTTGCTGGCAAGCGACTGATGGGACGCCGTGAGGACCCCGAAAATTAGCTGCATTTGTCATATTGTTGCACAGTTCAGGCAGGCTATGAGGAGCTCCAGGGTCAGGAACAAAGGGCAGCGGGCATTACAGGGGGATGGCTCCCGAGGAAGGGCACTCTATCAAAGCTTGTGAATGCACCTCCCAAAAAACGCGGGGGAGGTGCAACGCACCACTTTTAATTGCTCCCTGGGGGCCCGTTTTATGTGCGGCCCTTTAATGAATGTTCTCTGATGACCCTGGCTTAGTTCTGTCTCCTCATGACTGTGGCCGCTTGGAGAACCAACAAGGGCCCCCCCTTCCCGCACCCCGCAGTGGCCACCAAGCCCATGGGCCCTTTTACCGCCCATTTATTCCATCAGGTTCCCTGCTAACTGTTCTAGTGGGCTCCCCAATTACCCCACCCTCAGGTTCAAAAGCATAGTCCAGGTGTGTCCAAATTGCAATGGGTCCCCCAAAACCCACTGCACCTGGCATCTGCACCAAATCATCACCCCTATGTTTGTAGGTAACAGTCATTGGGGGTTCCCGAACTACCCCATGATCAGCTTGACAAGCATAAACCATGTTTATCCAGATAGCAATGGGCTCCCCAAACCATGGGGGCCCCCTG
>JAODAL010026923.1:0-55861 GCA_025379985.1 Phyllomedusa bahiana
AGGCCCTACCTTTGGGCCGACCTTTGACTACGATTTCGCTTACATTCTGTACAATGCGCGCCTCGGCTGCCACCTCAAGTAGCGGCCAGGGTAGCGCCCTGGTAGGACCCCCCCCAAAAGCCCATCCTGCCTTCGGTGGGCTCGGTGAAAACGGGACTACTTAGACCCGCCCCCTGCAGGCCCCCTGCCACCACTTGCGGGGTCCCAGAGGACCCACTTCCCGTGTCGTTAAATGGGAAGGAAAATTTTCCCAAAATTTTCCTGGCCAGTTCTTGAATGATGCAGACCACCACTTAAAAAGGGAGGAGCAGACCCCCAACTTGGACAGGAGCACGTCAGCTCTGCACTTAGGGAGGGCAAGACCCTACTGCGCCTTTTGGCAATTGTTCGGTGAAGACTGCTGCCCCATACCCGGGGACAAAAACTGGACGTAGATTAATAAAGACAGGGGTTGCTTTGGGAAGGTGGTGAAGCCTTGACCCCGAAAGGGGAGGCGTGCCACGGGGTGCACAGCTGTTGGGAAGGGGATGGACAACCCATCTAAACACTAGGGTGACACTGCATGTTTTGAGCGGGCCGTGGGCCAACTTGGGTCCCGGACCTTTACTTTCCCCCGATTTTTCAAAAAGTTATGTTCAACCCTCCTCGGTGTCTCGAAAAAAAAACGGCACACGCGATAGGTATTTTACCCCCAAAGCGCGCATGACTGACTGTTACTGCCGGCTGCCCCCGGTGAGCCCCTGTGCCCATTTTCTGGGCCTCAAAGGGGGGTGGTCAAAACATTGCCGTTTGGCTCCCAACCTCGCACTGCTTCCCCCCTTGCTTGACCCCGGCCACCTCCCGACTTAGGGGCTGCCCACCCCGACACGAAGCCCCACTCCCCTTTCCCCCTAGAAAAAGATAAACCCTTTACATGTTTGGCTGGGTCAGCTGAAGCATACATGGCTTAAAACCCCCCTATGCTGATACCCCCAACTTTACATCTCCGCCCAGACATTAACCCACGCCCAAACCCCAGATTGTCTGTCGCCCAAAAGCCTCCTTTTTCTCCTCCCGCCCCAAAACTTAATGAGAGAAAGGGAATGCTTCCAGGGCCGGAAAAGGGGGTAGTGGAGGTAGGCGACCGCGTAGGGCGCCATTTTCACCCAGGAAGAATAGGGGCACAAGCAGGCCATTTTTTTCCTTGGGCACACTGGCTTCCCGGGGCCCCACAAGTATGGAGCCCAAGTGGTGTTGTATGCCCCGAAATACAAGAAGCATACCCGGGATCCCTAGCTAGCTTGCTTATTTAACTGTTCATGTTTTTTGGACATCAAACATTTTTAAAAACTATGGGGAGGGGGACCCAAAGGCCCTCCCCTTTAAAAATAGTCTTATAGGCTCCAGGATGCCGGTGACCAATAAAAGGGTGTGATAAAGGGGGGTGTGCGGGGGGGGAAAAGGGGGACTCGAGGCATGGCCAAGTGGATGATGTCTATATGGGGGCGGGCCCCCACTAAAAGTCCCATCCCCGGGGGCCCTGAATTCTTTTAAGAGGTTTTGGGGCCAAAAGGGGAGGCATGGAGTGACAAATTTTTCCATTTGGGGGGCCTTAATGCCTTGTTTAACGGGGCCCCGAATAACTTCCCCCAGCCCCCCCTGTTTCTCCGGGCCCCATGGGACGCTACATAGGTTTCCCTGTCACCCCCGTCCCCCAACGGGTTGCGTACAAACCGACCGCTCGCAAAAAACCCCCCCATTGCAACTCTCCCCATCACTATTTGCCCTTTGCAAAAAGCAACGGATGTCTTCCCACCTCTTTGCGCCCACTGCCCTCAAATAGTTGGTCCTCAGTATAATCCCAAATAACCAATATCATGGGACACTAAAGATAATAAAACCTCAAGGTTAAAAGGAAAATTGGAAATGCATTTCTCTAAGGGAAAAAAGAAAAACCTGGACTCTTAGTTTTCAGTATTTGATCAAGATTTATTAAGCTCACCCCCCCCAAAACGTCAAGGGGATCCCCGGATGAGTCCCTACACTAAAAATTTTACCTCACTAGGCGTCATCCAGACAGCAACTTAAGGGTATGGTAGGAACTAGCAATTGGATTATCCTGCACTGGTTTAAAAGAGGCAGCTGAGTGCAGCAAGCCAATGAGGTTGCCAATCTCAAATGACTACAAAACATAAATTAGGCTGTGCACATCTAAAATATATTCTGAAAAACGTAAGCATATGGTGCACACTGAAAGGCAATAGCATACATCTAACACAAATATCAGTGGCACTAAAGACTAGTAAAACCTCAAGGTATATAGGAATATTGGAAATGCATTACTGCTAAGGAAAATATGAAAAACCTGGGACTCTTAGTTTACAGTATTTGATCAAAGATTGTATTAAGCTCACCTCCCAAAACGTCAAGGGGATCCCAGAGCAGGTGAGTCCCTACACTAAACATGTTACCTCACTAGGCGTCAATCCAGACTGCAACTTAAGGGTATGGTAGGAACTAGCAATTGGATTATCCTGCACTGGTTTAAAAGAGGCAGCTGAGTGCAGCAAGCCAATGAGATTGCCAATCTCAAATGAACTACAAAACATAATTAGGCTGTGCACATCTAAAATATATTCTGAAAAACGTAAGCATAGGTGCACACTGAAAGGCAATAGCATACATCTAACACAAATATCAGTGGCACACTAAAGACTAAGTAAAACCTCAAGGTATATAGGAATATTGGAAATGCATTACTGCTAAGGAAAATATGAAAAACCTGGGACTCTTAGTTTACAGTATTTGATCAAAGATCACATAGTAGTTCTCTGGCTGTGGGAAGCGAACGGGACAGAGGTGGGTTGAGGACAGGTGAGAGCCCCTCACCTGCTCCCGGGCCATGCCAACAAGGGGTTGTGTGTGACAAACCCACTGACTCTTGGCTGAGGTTGTCAGATGTCATCTGGGAGAAAGTGTATGACCTAGTGTGTGTTCAACACATGGCTGGTAGATGACTCCTGCTGTGACGCCCCCTTACAGTGCTGCGATCTGTGTTGGCTCCGGTAACCTACTACTGTGTTCTTTGACGCTATCGTAGGAACGTAGCCCTCAGCTTGTTTTTTCCAGCTGTCGCTGCCATGACTTTATCAGGCTACATTCCCGCTTCAGTTTTTTGGTCAGTTTTGCCCTCTGAAGCGATTCTAAGAGCGGCGGCAGTCATGTGCGTGTCATACTAAAACACAACATTGTATAAAGACCAAACCAAGCTCCCTCTGCATGTATAAGCATGGCACAACGTTCTACAGCACCCTACAGGCTCCATGCAGCCTGGAAATACCTGTTTTTTAATGCGATTCGTCCCGAAGTAATTCGGACTGAAACTAATTTTGACGGAAAATTCGGCGAAGTCGGGGAATCGAATTTTTGAGAAATTAACCCATCTCTAATCTTGATACATTTCTAGATGTAATAATATAACAAGTTATAGTGACCAGGATTCTGGAGAAGGGTCTGGATACATTTCTGGATGTAATAATATAACAAGTTATAGTGACCAGGATTCTGGAGAAGGGTCTGGATACATTTCTAGATGTAATTAATAGAACAAGTTATAGTGACTCAGGATTTGGAGAAGGGTCTGGAGTACCTTTCTGATGTAATAATATAACAAGTTATTAGTGACCAGGATTTGGATGATGGGTCTGGATAATTTTAGATGTAATAATAGAACAAGTTATAGTGGACCGGGATTCTGGAGAGGGGTCTGATACCATTTCTAGATGTAATAAATAGAACAACCAGAGAACTCAGAAGTACCAGTGGATGCTAGAGAAATCTTGAGTAAACGTCCTTTATTTCACATTCTTTAAAAAAGTTAAGTCCATACATATGGTAAACACAAGACAAGTTAAAAAAAAATAGTGCCATTGTTTGGTCTTGGTGTCCATAACTAACGCTTTTTGGATATTTAATATCCTTACTCATAGTCATTTGTCTTGTGTTTACCATATGTATGGACTTAACTTTTTAAAGAATGTGAAATAAAGGACGTTTTGCTCAAGATTTTCTAAGCAGCCACGCCTGGTTCTTCTGTATTTCTCTGGATGTTCTTGGGATTGGCTCTACTCCGACCGTGCTGCTGCTGAACTCAGTGGAAGACTGGTAAGCTGATTTTCATTATTGTTAATAATAGAACAAGTTATAGTGACCAGGATTCTGGAGAAGGGTCTGGATAGATTTCTAGATGTAATAATATAACAAGTTATATTGAAAGGATCTGGAGAAAGGTCTGGATTACATTCTAGATGTAAGAATATAAAGGTTATAGTGACCAGGATTCTGGAGAAGGGTCTGGAATTACATTTCTAGATGGCAATAATATAACAGTTATAGTGACAGGATTCTGCGGAAGGGTCTGGATACATTCTTAGATGTGAATAATACTAACAAGTTATAAGTGACCAAGGGATTCTGGAGAAGGGTCTGGAGTACATTTCTAGATGTAATTAATAATAAACACGTTCTAGTGACCAGGATTCCTGGGGAAGGGTCTGGATACATTTCTAGATGTAATAATATAACAGGTTATAGTGACCGGGATTTGGAGAAGGGTTCTGGATACATTTCTAGATGAAATAATGTACAAGTTATAGAGACCAGGATTCTGGAGAAGGGTTTGGGATACATTTCTAGCTGTAATAAATAACAAGTTCTTGTGACCGGAATTCTGGATGAAGGGTCTGGATACATTTTAGATGAATAGATAACAAGCTAAAGTGACCAGGATTCTCGAAAAGGGTCTGGATACATTTCTAGGTGTAATAATAATAACAAGTTCTAGTGACCAGGATTTTGAAGAAGGGTCTGGATAACATTTCTAGATGTAATTAATATAACTAGCTATAGTGGACCAAGGATTCTGGGAGAAGGGTTTGGATACATTTCTAGATGTAATAATAGAACAAGTTATAGTGACAGGATTCTGGAGAAGGTCCTGGATACATTTCTAGATGTTATATATAAACAAGTTCTAGTGACCGGAATTCTGGAGAAGGGTCTGGATACATTTCTAGATGTAATAATAGAACAAGTTATAGTGACCAGGATTCTGGAGAAGGGTCGTTGATCCAGGGATTTATTCTGATGCCAGATTGGAGTTGGGAAGGAATTTTTTCCCTAAAAGGAAGACAATTGGCCTCTACCTCATGTTTTTTTTTTCCTTCCTCTGGATCAACACTGTAGCACAATAGGCTGAACTGGATGGCCGTATGTCTTTTTTGTGCTTTACAAACTATGTAACTATACACTATGTAAGGATTCAGCGCTGAGTTTCATTAGAAACAATGTAAGGCATATTAGATCAGAGTTGGACAGTGATTTTGAGATGGAATCCGTGCTGACACATACGTCGCTGCGCAGCACACCATATGGAAGTTAGGGACACATGGTGCACATACACATCAGTTTGTATGCAGCAATTAAATTCATAATTCTCAGCAGAAGGCAAAAGATTGTAGAATATTTTCTTTTGTATAACAAAGAAATTAGTTTCTATTTTCCTATTAAAATACGTTATCTTTTATTCTCACATTTCTATTCTAAAGCGATCAATTTTTTACTAAAACTGATATTTTATTTCATGTGGTCTTTTCAATACAGTATTTTTTCCTATTATACATTGTTTGAGAAGAAAGCCCTAACATAAGACTGATAACATATGTCACATTTTCAGAAGAGCTACATGAAAAAAAATAAAAAAAAAAAGGCCTTTAAACTTGATTTAGCAAGTCATTACAGGCTCCTAATAGTGGAATATTTTTCCCATTGACAGATTACGCAGCAACAATATGATCCTGATACTTAATCCTTTATACCTATAACTGTCTGAAAGGCTCCACAGCCCATTAACTCATTTCAGTGTGGGTTCTCACGACAGAAAAAAAAAATGCTACAGCGTGAAGACAAATAGGAGTTTGCTCGATGCTGAAAAGAGTTTCTGTTTCCCAGACAGATCTCCATTAAGAAGGAACACACTTGGGTAAGGAGCTAAAATCACTCTACAGACAGATGAAGATCTGGGGAAAGGGCTCCGTTAGTAGAAACTCCTGGCAATCCCCCATTATTTATAGCTTGGGTAAACTGGCCGTAAGGACTCCTTCTGTTGAGGGTTATTATAAATGACTTTTGTTTCAGATAGTAGAATGGACAACTGCTAATTTTCTTAGTGAACAATTTAAAAAATATATTTACTATATATAATTTACATGTCAGCATGTGTTTTTGCAAATATTCTGTGTGCATGGCAAAATGTCTGTAAAGTGAGAACACAAACAAGAACTGTTGCTCATCAGTTACTTAATCCCACTGATATCTTATAGAATGGTTAGCTTTTTTTTTTCTTTCCTTTTAAAGGACATTATTTCTGTGATATTTTTTAGGAAGTAAAAAATATGTACATATAGGGCGAGATGTCTGAAAATTGGCGGTGCTACGTTAGTTTTTAGGCGCATTAAATAAGTGTAAGTGCACCAGAAAGTCCGATCAAAAATCTGGCGTCAGGAATACCTTGCATAGTAAACATAATGCGCCTTAAAATGATGCGCTCATTAATGAAATGCGCCTAATGAGGCACAAAGCACAACATTAAAGTGTATATGTGTTAGGCGCATTTTACATTTTACAAGCATGTGTTAGGTACACATATACACTTGTAATGATGTGCTATGCGCCTCAATAGGCGCATTTAGTTAAGGAGGCACACAGCACATAATTTTTAGGCAAGTAGATTGAGAGATTCCAGCACTCGTATACGGAGAGATCCAGCTTAATGAAAATTAAAATGCACCTTTTATTGGAGAACATAGTTTAAAGAACTATATGTTTAACATATTTAACATATGTTTAACATATATGTTTAACATATGTTTAACATATGTTTAAAAGAACATAGTTTAAAAACAACTGTATAGTTCACACGTTTAGAGCTTGTGTACTCTGGCTCTTAGTCATAACATCTTAAACAGTAACTAACCAACTCCTTAATTACTCCTCCTATGGGCTAATCAAAGCCAAACACCTGAACCTTAACCCTATCTCAGACCTCATTAGCCTGGAAGGTGTGGTGAGTGTTTTTCGACTTTGACATTATTTGTATCATTTTTAGGCGCACTACAATGTGTCGGTCCCAGCATATAATGTGCCTAGTTTTGGTGTACGATAGTTAATTTACATCCAAAATATGGCGTCAAAAACGGTTTTAGCGCAATACAGACCAAAAAACTGGCATTGGCATGTTGGGAAATGTCACCCATAGTCGGCAATTCTATTGTTTTTAGTCACATTTTTATGTCCTGAATCCTTTAATTATTTTTTTTTCACTTTTTTGGACGTTTTTGTTCAATGTGGTCAACCTCCATATGGTATAGTGTTAAACATGATGATATTTCATTTTGAAACCTCAGTCATGGTATCCATCTGTCCTCTGTCCAGCACCCATCGTTATTAGGACAATGACCGTGCATCACTTTGGATAGGTAGACCTTATTATAAGGCTAGGTTCACACGGTGTATTTGCAGGGCGTAATTATGCCCCGCAATTACACCGTGTGGCCGGGGGCGGGGCGGGAGCGGAGGGCCGGCAGCTCGCCGGCTCACAGACTTGCATTACCAGCGGCGCGTATAGGCCGCTGGTAATTCACATGTCAATTATCTCCCCCCTCGGCGTATTGGCCGAGCAGGGAGAGGAGAAGTAATCCATAGTTCTCTATGAGAACTGTGGTTTACCGTAATAACTGGGACGTTTTCAGTCCGAAATTTGCGCACTCCGGCGTGTAATTACGGACTGAAATACGTCCAGTTTTAAGCCGTGTGAACATGGCCTAAGGCTTAGTAGGGATAGTGGTTTGCGGTTCCCTCCACCTAATTGTATTCATTGTGTTACATATATTTCATCATTAGGGTAATTTTTTTAAACGCATAATAGTCCATGGTAGTCCACCAAACAAGAGGAGAAGACGGGCACATAAAAGAGGAAAGATAAAATGAAACACAATAAGGCCGTGTTCACACGGCTTATTCAAGACGGAATTGCGAGCCGGATTGCGCTCGCAATTCCGGCTTGAATAAGGGGCGGGTGGCTGGGTGCAGGCGCGGGGCGCGTCCCTGCCGGCCCCAAAGACTTTCCAGTTAATTCCACAGCGCGATATTGCCCTGGATAATGGTGCATGAACAGTTTTCGTGCCTCTCCCCGCCCGTGCGGATTCTCCGGCGGGGGTAGGAAGCGACGGCAATCCACTCGTTCTATGAGAACGGTTGAGATTACCGTAATTACTGACGACTACTGCGACGTGATTGGGCGCTAAATACATGGGCAGCGCAAATCCGCGTCGCAGGTTACGGTGCCAATCCGCGCCGAAATAAGCCGTGTGAACGGCCCCTAAGAGTAAAAGGCTGTGTCTTTTCTAGTGTCAGACTGCGGTGCAGAGGGTCCACTAATGCAGTTAATTTATAGAGACCACCCTACTGCTACTGTTCATGACTGCACATGCTTTTCGCTTTTTTTTCTCTTTCTCTGCCTTTCTCTCTGACATGTCCATCCGGCATACTGGGTCTTCCTCTGTTATCCTATGGGCCAGTCAGAGAACCCCCAATTTATTAATCAGTCACAGTATAAATACAGCTGAGATGTATAAATGTAGTGATTCAACCTCATCCAGACATTTCAACTGATTATAAGTAATATATAAGTTTTACAGTAGCTGTGCAAAGAGCATATCTTCATCTGTTCAATATAAAGCTGCAGTAGCTTTCGGAGTACAAAGTATTAACATTAAAGAAAACTTTGTATTACATGCATATGAATACATAAAATAGTAAGGCAAATAAAAAGATCAGACAGAAAATAAGATTTCTATAATAATTTCTCTATGTAAGGCCCAGTTTCCATGTGCTTCTGAGGTTCCTTTCAGAACTTTCATTGCAGAGGTGGAAACACACCCGTTTTACAACAGACACCAATGACGCCCGATGGACCCCATTGATTACCATGGGTTCCGTCAGAGTTCCGATGTGATGTCCGTCATCTTCACGAAAAAATAGTGAAGCTTGCTATGTTATTTTGCTGTCATTCCTAACAAATGTTTCGAACAGAACTTTGGCACTGATGTGAACTAAGCCTCACTGATCAATTCATTACAATTAATAGTGCAGCTTTGATAGAAATAGGATTTGGTCCAGAAAACATATGTTTGTGGACAGGCACGGACTGAGAACCTGCCCCACCGGGCAAAATCCCGGCGGGCCGCACAGCCGAGACACACGTTGGCCGCCCGAGCAACCTACAGGCACTCTCACCTTAACAGCAGCGCCGCGCACTTGTCTGCTATTGCGGCTGCAGCAGGACATAGCATCACCGGCACAGTACATATTTGATGTGGGCTGCGGCCACTGCAGATAGCCACCGCGTGCATAAATATAGGGCCGGCGTGCAGTGGAGCGAGGGATGCTCCCGCAGCCCCAGCAAGTGTAAATATTTCTAGAGACTGCTGCAGCCACCAACAGAGTTCCCGCCGGCCGCTGCAACTCCGTCCCCGTAGTGAGCCGGATGCATCCACAAGTTGTCCAATAACCAGGGGCGATCGCTAGGCAGTACTGTTCGGCGGCACAAGCTCCGGACAAGACCTGCTTGTGCCCCCGTACCTCAGAACCCGATGGTCTATTGACTGTGTGTGGGCGTCCACATGACCACACACAGCTCAGGAGTGGCTGCTCATGCAGCATGCCGTACAGCAGGAGGTGAGCCGGGGCTGAGGAGAGAGTAGGGTGGCGCAGGCTGCTCACACACACAGCAACAGAAGTGCAAGTGCAGGCCAACTGTCCGGCAGGGAGACGCGTTCCCCCCCAGCTGTGATCTCGGCTCCCGGGGTCCATCTCCTGCCCGACCTGGAGCTCTCCAGTAGATAGGAGCCTCACAGTGAACTGCACTGAAGTGTATGTGTGCAAGTGGTCTGAGTGTTCATGTCTTTGTGAATGTACTGTATATATGCGTGCACATTGTGTTGGGTAAAAAGGAGTTGTTGTGTTTGGGATAAAGCATGTGGAGGTGTGGGGTATACATGTGGTGTGTGGGTATACAGGAGGTGTGTTTGGGATATACAGGGTGTGGTGTGTGGATATAGCAGTGATTTGTGTGGGATAAACAGGGGGTGGGTGTGGGAAACAGAGTGTGGATGGGTATACAGGGTAGGTGTGTGGGTATACAGTGGGGATGAGTGGGGTGTATCATGTTGTTTTGATGTTGGGGAATACAGTGGGGTTGTTTTGGGTGTACAAGGGCGGTGTGGGTATACAGTAGGGTGTGTGGGGTTATACAGGGGGGTGTATGGGGTATACAGGATGTGTGTGTGGGGGGGATATACAGGAGTAGTGTGCAGTACAGGGTGTGTTTGGGGTATGACAGGAGGTGTGTGAAGTATCTACAGGGTGTGTGGGGTATACAGGGGGTGTGTGGGATATACAAGGGGGTGTGTGGGATAACAATGGTGTGTGTAGGGTAAACAGTAGGTGTTGGGAAATACAAGGTGGTGTGCGTATACAGGAGGTGTGTGGTATTATATACACAGGAGGTGTGTGGTATTATAACAGGGAGGCGTTGTGGGAATTAAATACAGGGGGTGTGTTGTGGATTAATACAGGGGGTGTGTGGATATACAGGGGGTGTGTTAGGGTAATACAGGGGGCGAGTGTGGGGATAATAGTTTACAGGGGGTATGGTGGTTGGGATTATATACAGGATTTGTGTGGGATTATATACAGGGGGGTGGGTGGGATAATATACAGGGGGTGGTGATGTGATGGAGACCTGACTACTGTGATTTGATAGGTGGGGATGTTAGATATGCTGGAGCTTATGTAGTTCAGTTTGGGCTTGTCCCGGATTGTAAAGCACAGTGCAATACAACCTGACTCTGTGATGAGGGGTATTCCTGCCCACTGTTCCTTTCTTGCTTGTTGTGTAGGGAGCTTGTCAGCGGTTAATAGTGTGCGAATTGTGTTTCAGCATTAACTGCTCTGCCTTTCTGCACAAAACGCACGGCACCAAAAACACAAAAAAATGCTAGCCAAAAACGCTCACGTGTGAAAGAGTTTAGTAGTGTAGTTTTTATTTTAGACAGTGGCAAGGTGATGCGAGAACAATGTGGAATTTTGTACAGCGTATATTGTATGTGGGCTGCTGTGGGCTTAGTGCCAGGGCTGATTTTTATTCCCAGTCCGGCCCTGTTTGTGGATATATCTGTTTTTCATTCAGTGATTTCAGAGTATGGAGAGAATTGTGCCCAAGGACATAATTGTATGTTTCTGAAAGCTTTATTGATATGCTTCAAAATATATTAGGAGTAAATATTCCGATATTATTGCATTTACACATAACACCAGTAATGCAGATTCAATATAGGTGGATCACAGTCCATAAACATATTGAGTGTAATAGAAAATATTCAGCCCAATTGTCATGGTTCAAATAAAGTTGATATAAGTTAAGGTTGCATTAAAACTCATGTACTACATGGATCCTAAATACCTTGCCCATAACCTGCTCTGGATCCATACTGTACCTTGTGAGCCATTGATTTTCTTTTTTGTTTTAATGATGAGACAACAAGATTTCTTTTCATTTGTACAGGATCTGCTAGAGGAAACCAGTGTTGGCCTAAGGTGCCTATACTCCATCAGTAGAATTGGCTTTAGGGGCCCATCCCACATGCAAACATAACCTGTTTATTTTTAGGCTTTTAGGCTAAGTTCATACGGCTTATTTTAGGGCGCATTTCAGCATGTATTTCGTGTTATACAGCACTCTAATATGAGCGAAATGCGCCCCAATCATTACGGTAATCAATAGTTCTCATCCATATTTTTAATGCAATATTCCAAAAGCCAAAATGTTGTCATTGAGATAGCCTTATGAGGGCTTAGTTTTTCATTTCAATCATGACACAAAACTTTATGAGTATCTTAGTTCACATGGTTATGGTCCAAAAACTGTATTAAAGCCAACCCCTACTTTTAATGGGACCTATGGTCAAAGCACGGAGTGACCCTACACTATTATTATAACCTCTCATTTGAGTCCAATTCCGACTAACTCATTTGGGACACTCAACCTCCATAATCCAGAGAGAAAAAAGGCACCAGCTTTATAAGCATACTGCACTGATCTAGCAACCTGTGTAGGTGGGCCCCCCTATTTTTGGGGGGAATAGATGGAGTTTAAATTTCAACTGCTGCGTAATTTTAAGAAAAAAAGTTTGTAGTGTGAACATAAAAGCATTTGTTTTTTTTACACCATTCACATTTCATACTAAAAAACCTGTCAAATTAATTCTACAGTTTATTACGGTCGTGTGGATACCTAATATGCATAAGGGTTTTTTTTATATTTTTTACTTTTTTTAAAAAAAAAAAAATGACATTAACGGATAACTATTGCACAATTTTTTTTTTTTACACTTAGTTATGTATTAGCATGCTCCTGTGTGCCAGTACATTATAATCTGTCAGTATGACACAAGCTGCAGTGTCTTACGATGGTGCTGCAGAAAGAAAACCTGCACCGCCTGACATACATATCATCATTTTGATTTTTTCACTGCTGCCATATGGTATAAATCCTTTTATATTTTATATACTCGTATATAGATATATACTATTTTATCTTTATTCTGATCGCAGTGTTTTTTTTTTGTATATTTATTAATTTTACCTAATATGAATGTTTTAATGCACAAAAAGGGTTTTATTTCATTTACTTTTAACATATTTTATTAAACCATTTTTTCCATGATGCTTCTTGCATAATGCTTTGGAATACTGATTGACATTCTAATACTGACAGGTAATCTATTGATTTGCCTACCCCATAGCAGCTGCATTTGTGTAGTTATGCCTTTGTATGCCGCCTGCACGGTGTGACATCCTGCAGCTTCTTGCTACCTATTGCTGCATAAGAAGAACCTGTGGCTGAACCACGATGATCTTGAAGTGACAAGCCCAGTTGTGCTAACACAAAGGCTCATCTGAGCTATCTGTAATTCATGTATACATATATTAAACTAGGTAATTTATTTAAAAAAAAAAAAAGTTCTGCGGTAGCAGTGAATTAAGATGTAGTGTCTTGGACCAGTGGGGCAGATTGATTGATAAAAATAGTCTTACCCAAATCTGTCCCTATTCGATGCAACACCAGATTGACCCAAGTGGTGAAAAAAATAATGGACGTCTAGCCCCACAAACATGTCTGCCCCCAACCTTCTGTCTCTTTCCTCCTTGTAGATTGTAAGCCTTCGCGGGCAGAGTCCTCTCTCCCTCTGTTGTGCCAATTGTAAGTCATTCATCGTTATCATTGTACTCGTTTGATATATGTTATGTATGTAACCCCCTCGAATGTACAGCGCCCCGGAATCAATAGCGCTTTAAAATAAATAATAATATCCCTAAATATTATAACTCCTTTCCTAAGCATAAGTCTTGCTATAATAGCTACCCTAACCCTAAAGCTATGTTCACCTGGCTTATTTTGGGGCGGATTTCAGTCCATAATTCGCGCCGTACTGCAATACGGCGAGCGGGGAGAGAAGTGACATGTCAGTTATCACAGCAGGATACGCACCGTGGATAATGAATGTCTACGGGGCCGGCAGGCTGCCGGCCGCACCGCCACCGCTGCCGAGCCCACGCCGTTTTTGCAGGCGAAATCCGTTCCACAATTACGGCGTGAATTAGCCGTGAGAACATAGCCTAAGTTAGATATAGGGGTAAATTTTACTGGATTCAATTAAGTAAAATCATCTGTCTCTCAGTGTTTCCGTGCCCGTAGCACTGCCTGATGTTAGTTCTACTCCAACATCATAAAGGTAACCCAGAAGTGAGGTCAAACAAGAATGACGTTGGAGCACCAACGCCCCCTAACCTGTTCAATCCCAGTTTGAAAAATAACTAAGGTTAGGGCTACGGTAATTGTAGTGAATATCAGCAGAAATCAATTCAGGTTGATCTGAATCACAAGTGGTTAGATTTGGGTCAAATTTGACTTTGACCTAAAGCTGAAGCACAACTCTAATTAAAAATGGAGGCCTACTTTTTGGTTCAGAGACCAGGTAGGGATTCACTAGCACCTGCCTGGACGAAACCTTTTTGTTGATGCCTCTCCATAAAAAAATTACCTTATTACTTAATGTATTTTCCTTGAGAAACATTACTTCTAGATTTTAAGATATACCATAGAAAGGTACATACATTGGTCGGTAGTATTTTATTTCTAAGATTATATATTATAATTTATAATTATATATTGTAATTTCATATATATATATATTTTTAAATATAATATATATATATATTAATATTTATATATATATATATATATATATATATATGATTATAAATATAAATTATATGCATATATTATATATATATATATATATATTAAAATATATTTTATATTTTTATATAATTTAAATATATTTTTGTATATAGACATACACAAGTGATAGGTATATCTATCTATTATTATATATATTTTAATAAATATATATATATATATTATATATTATATATATATATATATATTAAAAATGTATAATTTTTATTTAATTTACTGTTTGGTATACCCCCTTCTGTGTACTTAAACAGAGTTAAACACTGGAGACACAGATGTAATTTGAAAGATTTATACTCTTACTGCTGTAAGTCATGGACCCTGTAAAACTAAGCTACTTGGTTTTGTGACTATGCAGGAGGGCCCTGTAGTCGCTTAAGTCCTGTGCGTTCGGTGCACATAGAGACATCATTCAGCCACACACTAAAAATACAGTGGTGCCTTGGGGATGTAGTCTAGGTAGAACAGTGAGCTCCTTCAGGTTTGGTAATGTCCTCCTTGCAACTGCTTCAGGGTTTATTGGACTCCCAGTTACTCAATCCCATCATTGTGGAATTCAAGCAGGATACAGCATATACATATATATGTGTGTAAGCTCATTTTTTTTTTACTAGATGCCTGCCTGAAATCTCTGCGTTTTTGTGGTCAAGATGCTTTTGCTGGTGGCGTGAGTCATCATTCTAGTTATAAATAGTTGCAAAGGCGTATTTTCCACAGTTTTCTAAATATTCAGCTTTCAGAGCCACAGGGGTCAAAACACAGCCTCTAATAAGAAAATTAAGCAAACTATTTAATAATATGACACCTAATAACACTGATGTTATTAAATATCTTTGTATTTTCATTAATGTTAATTGAAAAAATTCTAATTTCAGTAAATACAAACATCACTCTATTAATGCCTTTCAGCTGTTCTCATCAAATACTCTGGCCCCGAAGAATATATTTCCCTTGCCATAATATTACAGTTTACATTAGGAAACCTGACCCCACCTCTCTGTTTGGAAGCACTTGTGAAAATGTACAGTATTCAGTGGTGTCGCCAGCTTTACTGCAGCTCGAATGGCATGTCATTCAGTATAACACATAGTATATGGCACAGACAAATTACAAGAGAACAAGGGCCCTATGGACAGGTGAACAAGGTATAAATGTCAGCACTGCCAGCAGTGATTTTTTTCGTGTTACATATTTTTCTCTATGTCCGTTCTGCTGAATATAATGGTTAGTATATGTAAGATACAAATCCTAAATCTCTACCAGGCTGATATTTTCTCTCCATTTGTCTGAATTCAGTAGTAATAAAGTGGGTGTAATGATTATACGAAGCATGACATTGTAGAGCTTGAACAGGTTCAAAGGCGGGCAACAAGAATAATAAAAGGACTGGGTGGACTACAATACCCAGAAAGATTAGCAAGATTAGGGTTATTTAGTTTAGAGAAAAGACGGCTTCAGGGGGACATAATAAATATGTTTAAATATATTAAAGGTCAATATAGAGATCTCTCTCAAGATTTATTTATACTCAGGACTGTATCCAGAACAAGGGGGCATCCTCTACGTCTTGAGGAAAGAACGTTTCTACATAAACATAGAAAGGGATTCTTTACAGTAAAAGCAGTGAGACTGTGGAACTCTCTGCCAGAGGGACTTGTCATGGTGAATTCAATAACAGAGTTCAAAAAGGGTCTGAATGCATTTCTCGAGCGTAATAATACAACAAGTTATAGTGACAGGAATCTGGAGAGGGGTCGTTGATCCAGGGATTTATTCAGATTGCCTGATTGGAGTCGGGAAGGAATTTTTTCCCTAAAATGAGGACCATTGGCTTCTACCTCATGGGGGTTTTTGCCTTCCTCTGGCTCAATACTTTAGCAAAATAGGCTGAACTGGATGGACGTCTGTCTTTTTTCGGCCTTACAAAGTATGTAACTATGTATCAAATACCAGACACCATTAAATGACGGAGATTGTAGTACAACATGGCAGATGATTGCAGGGACATGGATGAGGATGTTATCAGAATCTGTTAACAGAGCAATGGCAATTGAAAACTGATCCTAATTCTCTCTGAGACTTTCCTTATGACTATATTCCTTAGACCCAGACCTAACACTATTTCTAACTTCAGAGCCTAACAACCTTTCGCCGCACTTGAAACTAACCCTAAAGATATTACTAAGCTACAACTGACCCTGCTGTCACGGTTCACACCACGGTCCCTGCTATGGACCATCAGAATGCCCGTGCCTCCTGTGACTTGACCGCTGCTCCGACATCCTCTACTGTCGCTGGCTCTTGTCACTCACCTGTCCCGATTACTGGCAGTCCTGCAGCTGTTTCTGCTGGCAGGTCTGAGTCACCATTGCTTCCTCCAGCTCCCTGGTATCCTGTGCGCACACGTACTCCCTCTGGGGCATGCACGCAGCACTGCACTGCATTTGAAGCGTCTGTGTTCCTATGTCTAGCCCAGTGACCTGTGACCGCTGCCTTCATAAGGAACCTCCTCCCTGTGCTCTAGGTCTGTTCGTTGTTGTGTTTCTCCTGCATAGAGCTTGACCCCTTGGCTGCTGCATTGCTGCTGTAACCTGTACGTTTATCCTGCACGTTTACCAGTTCCTGCTGAACTCCTGCCGTTGCACCTGTCTGCTAATCACCTGTTGACACCTGGCGTCCTACCAAGTCTGCTAACATCCTGGGACTGTGCCATACGTTTACCGGCTACACCTGCGGTGCCCTGTTCTCCGTCCCAGCACCGGCTATCCAGACCTGCACTTTGGCTCCCACCGCGTGTGTTACCATCTGCCAAAGGCCCACCATACCTGGACATTTCTAGCCATCCCGGTTAGGAAAGATGACACATGACAGCACTAGGATCCAGAGATACCAAGACAGAACTCAAGAATAAACAGCACAGATATAGGACCTAACTGAGCGGAACCAGAGACACAACAATAGACAAGGATTCAGATAACTGGGTATGGAAAACCTAACATATACTAAGCACAATCTCTCAGGACTAAACTAAAAATTAAAGTAAACAGGACTGGACAGGACTAGATACACAAAAATTCTAGATAACTGCAAGTTTATTTGCTACAAAATGAACCCCAGTGTAACCACAGCAATGATCTGGTAAAGGTTACTGCTTATGGAAAAGTATGTTGATTAAAGTAACCATTTGTATTGTGAATTATAATCAAACGTGATATAATGATGATGGTGTATTGAATATTATGAGGTTACCATGCCTCTAAACCAACCTCTATAAAAACGTATATGATTTTTATCCAAAATGCAGAATTTTGCATCTGAAATCAACCTGATGTCAGCTGCCAATCTTCCCTGACATATGCACATACGTCAATCTTCTATTAATTTGGAAACAAGGTTTATAGTGGCAACAGTAAATTATCCTGTAAAAGACCCATAAAAATCCTAATCTTAAAGGGGTTGCCTCATTATAAAGATTAGCTTTAACATGTAGGGACCGGTAATTGAAGAGTTTTTCCAAATATGCTGATTTATTTTTGCGCTTGGTTGAGGAGATAAAATAGCTATTATCAGCTTTGATTGCACACAGGTTACCAACCGTCTCTCTCTACTCTGTCTTATATGAGAGTAGGGATGATGACAGCTCAGTCTGCCAACAGCCTAAGGACATGGTGTTATCTCAAACAAGTCATTATTCTGCTTTGTTTGTTCACTTTGACCTCCTGTAGATCTCTGCTCTCTAGATAAGATCTCCTGCTCTCATGTCAGTGCTATTAGAAGAGCTGTGAATGCTGAGCTGATATGCTCATCACTGCTACAGAACCACCCATTGCCTGACCAGGAATAGACAAGAGGCATAAATCTGAATCTGTTTTTGGCTCAGTGAAACAGTGCAGCAAGGCATCCCCTTTAGGGGTTAGAGTCAAATTACAGTTGGGCTGACCACAATTGAATCATTAAAAATCTGGTTTAATTTGACATTGATGAAAATCCAAAGTGCAACACTATTCATAATAGACACTTGGTTAAAATCAATGTATTGTGTTAATAAAGAACATTTTAAAAACCCTCAGGAAGATGCAGATAAGATGATGTTTTACACAAGTAACAGTTCTTAAAATGAATCAGACAGACTGGACTATGGTGGGAAGAATGTATTTTTTAAAATAATCCCAGTTCCTACATCTATGATGTTGAACCTTTTGCAAGGAAACAATTCCCCACAGTTAGGTTCACAGGCAGTTCACACAGGGTAATTGCGGCATGCATTTCGACACGTATTTGCGCTTTATACGTGGCGAAATGCGCGTCACATTTATGGTAATTCATAGCTCCCATAGAGAACTAAGAATGATGCGTCGTCTTCCCGGGCATATAATACGATCGTATTGTATGCCCAAGGAGAGAAGTGACAGGTCACTTCTTTGCGGTGCTTACGCGCCACTGATCAGCGCGTGCTTCCAAAACACACGGCATACTGCGGCTCGTACAGTACGCGCCCCAGTACGCCGTGTGAACATACCCTTTAGTACTCCCATACATGACATAAATTATAGCCACAGTTCTAACATTATTTCAGTATAACTTGACAGTTACTACACTATATAATAAGAGAAAGCAGTGCACACAAAACTGGAGATCTTGGCTTAAAATCCCAGAGATCTGAGCTCAATTCAATATTCTGAAGACTGTGTAAATATAGACTGACAGCACAAGACAGTTGATATTGAATAGCTAGGCACCACGCCAGCTCCCTTTCCTTGCTTTTTTTTCTATTTTTACTTTTGTTGTATTAGTAGGTATTGTAATGTGAAAATTGTATGTAATATTTCCCCCCTTTGTTAGCAATTATTTTCTAAATACTAAGTATATTGTCATTTTTGTTTCACAAAATGGGAACAAAATGTTCAACTCTGAAGTTAAGAAATAAAACAAATGTAAAGGTAAAGAAAATGTAATTATTTTCCTCAGCTTTGGCGCAATCCATGTAACTATTTTTAGCCGTCATTATCACAATCATTGCCCTATGTCCAAGGGCATAACTAGAGCACATTGGTCTGCATTATCTAATGACAGGAAACTGCTGCAACTTTATAATTGGCAGTTTCTAAAGCTATGAATATTAGTGGCATATTTAGAGAATCGAGATAGTAATGATACCTCACCGATAGAACATTCAGAGTCTCTCACTCTCACACCACCTCCTTCTCTCGTCCGCTCTCTGTTGCTGTCCTCCAGGAGTCTGTCCTGGGCCCACTACTCTTCCCTATCTACACCCTTGGCCTGGGTCAGCTCATACAATCACACAGCTTTCAATACCACCGGTATGCTGACGATACCCAACTCTACATCTCCGGCCCAGATGTTACCTCTCTACTCTCCCGGATCCCAGACTTTCTTTCATCCATATTCCAGACTGTCTTCCACCCATATTCACTTTCTTCTCCTCCCGTCTCCTGAAACTAAACGTGGAGAAAACTGAATTCATCATCTTCCCACCGTCCCACTCCATCCCTCCACCTGATCTCTCTATCAGTCAATGGCTACACTCTCTCACCGGCTCCCCAAGTCCGCTGCCTTGGGATAACCCTCGACTCCAATCTGTCCTTCAAACCACACATCCAGACCCTCACCTCTGCCTGCCGCCTCCACCTGAAAAATATCTCTCGTATCCGTTCATTCCTTAACTTTGAAAGCACAAATATTCTTGTCCACGCCCTTGTCATCTCACGCCTAGACTATTGCAACATCCTTCTCTGTGGCCTCCCAGCTAGCACCCTCGCTCCCCTCCAATCCATCCTTTACTCTGCCGCCCGTCTCATCCATCTCTCTCCTCGCCACTCTTCTGCCTCTCCCCTCTGCCAATCCCTTCACTGGCTACTCATTGGTTAAACGGCAGGTAATCATAGCTTTGATGATGGATATAACGCAGTATAGAAAACTAATTTAAGTTGTTCATTTCCATCCTGGTGACATCCAGTGAGGGTTGATCATAGCTGATGGCATTTATGAGAATACGCCGAAAAACATCTGGTTTGTGTCTGGTGGGTTTCTTCATATAAAATGAGTTTGGAATAAAATGGTAGGGGATCAAATATACCAAGAAACTCTTATATCTCAAATCTTATGACAAGCAATTGTTAATTGAGTAATCTTAGATTTGAACAAAGGCTATCAGCAAGCTGTGAAAGTAATTTGTTGGGTCTGACCCTATTATCAGATATGAGCAACAGGTATTTACAAAATCTCCAATCTCTTCTATAGCTACAAAGTAAACATGGTTGGTAAAATTGAAAAAATATATAGCATTATCTATCTTAATAGTAATTATAAAAAAACAAAAACCTGTTCTTCCTTGGAAATGCCAAAGAACTTTAGGTGAGCCGACAGTTTGTTGTCTAGTCTCCTGCGAGCTACATGTGAACTGAGGATAACAACATCCAACAGAGTGCGCTGTGGAGCTCCTTAGCTCTTTTCCCATAAGCCTTTGCTTTATGCAAAACAGCCAGTGAGGTCTGAATGGCAAGTAAACCCTCACACCGACCAATTTATTGGTTCTGTAGCAGTGATGAGCATATCAGCTCAGCATTCACAGCTCTTCTAATACAAAATACAGTAAACAATGCAGAAAAGAGCTGATTGGTTGAGTTAGCGGGGGCTTGGCTATCCCAGCCAATCAGAGCGCGAGCTACTTCTCCCATTGTAGTCTATGGAGAGCGGCGCAATGCAATCTCTGCGCTCAGCGCCGTGCGGCATGGAGTATGAATAAAAAACTCATTTTTATTAAGTGTAAATCATTATCAGATAAAGAGCTGAAACCTTCTCTAAAAATAAAGCAGTTAAATCGCTAACAACGCGTTTGTCGCCGAGACCGGCGCTACATAAGGAATTGCAATAGAGAGAATTGCCGGGAAACACAGTAATTCAAATTGTTTAAGCTCTTCTGATTGGTCGGCATAAACCAGCCAATCAGAATAGGAGCGACAGTGGCCCATTCTAACCTATGGAGGAGAATTGACCAATCAGAATAGGAGCGACAGAGACTCATTCTAACCTATGGAGAAATATTGACCAGTCATATTCAAAGGCGGGACAGTTCAAAATACAGTAAAAAGGCAGAAAAGAGGTGATTGGTTGAAGCGGCGGGGGCTCGTCCAGCTTAGCCAATCAGAGCGCGAGCTACTTTCTCATAGAGTTCTATGGGGAAAAGAAATTCAGAGCGAGCTCTGTGATTGGCTAAGTTAAAAGAGGCGCGGTTATTTGGACCAATGGGAGAGCGAGCGACGCTCCTATGGGTTTTCTAATGCAATCTGAAATAAAACTGTACATGGCCGTAATCAAATGATAAGACTCCAGAAGTTGTCCCGATGTGTATATAAAATGAATAATAATATGGGGGTAACGAAATAAAAAATATGAATTCACTAAAATAATTTGTATTTCTTTATTTTCGTTACACCCATACTATTGATCCTTGGCTAACGAAAATAAAGAAATAAACATGATTTTATTGAATTACATTTTTTTTTCTTTACCCTCATATTATTATTCATTTTATATAAACTCTCCATAGGATATAATGGGTCTTTGTCGCTCCTATTCTGATTGGCTGGCTTCTGCCGACCAATCAGAAGAGCTTAAACAATTAGAATTACTGTATTTCCAGGCAATTCTCTATATTGCAATTCCTTATGTAGCACCGGTCTCGGCGACAAACGCATTGTTAGGGATTTAATTGATTTATGTTTATAGAAGGTTTGAGCTCTTTTTCAGAGAATATTTTACAACTAATAAAAAATATTTTTTTTATTCATACTCCATGCCGTACAGCGCTGAGAGCGGAGATTGCATTGCGCCGTTCTCTCCATAGACTACAATGTGAGAAGTAGCTCGCGCTCTGATTGGCTGGGATAGCCAAGCCCCCGTTATCTCAGCCAATCAGCTCTTTTCAGCATTTTTACTGTATTTTGAACTGTCCCGCCTTTGATTTTAATTGGTTCAAACTTCTCCGTAGGCTATAATGGGTCCCTGTCGCTCCTATTCTGATTGGCCGAGATAGCCAAGCCCCCGCTAGCTCAGCCAATCACCTCTTTTCTGCATTTTTACTGTATTTTGAACTGTCCCGCCTTCTGATTGGGCAGTACTTCTCCATAGGTTTTAATGGTTCACTGTCGCTCCTATTCTGATTGGCCGGTTTCTGCCGACCAATGAGAATAGCTTTCAGAATTTGAATTACTGTATTTCCCGGCAATTTCCAATATCCTAATTCCTGATATTGTGGTGTTCTAGATTTTTGGAAAGTGATTTTTTTTTTCAATATTTTTTATTTTTGAGGTTGAGCTCTTTTCTGAGAATGTTTTCTGCCTCTATAAAGGCGATTTTTTTTTAATCATACTCCATGCTGCACGGAGCTGAGCGCCGAGATTTCTGTTGCGATCTTCTATATGTTTCCTCTCATGTTACGTTCTTGCTTCACTTCGCCTCCGCCGGAGCATTTAGACCAAAATAAACTAGGTCTGACTGTTGGAGCTGCAATGCGCCGCACTTTGCCGACTCGCGATTGTACATGCCTCTGAGTTTTCGAGCGTGCCGCGTCCTGCCCCGGAATGCCTACAGCGCGCCCACACCGCGCCCATTGCCCGCCCCTTCATGCGGGGCGCAGCTGAAAGTGGCGAATGCTGCGCCTAACACCGCATCCCTGCGTTCGACAGGGGGATTCGGGCCGGGAGGTGCAGGTTACTCCAAAAAACAGGTGAAAAGCCCGATCATACATGTCGCCCAAGGTGTGAGGGCCCTGCTCGTGAGAGCTTACAATCTATTACAACTTAACTGGTTTGGCTCAAATTCCTTTCACATCGCTAGGCTCCTGCAAGCTACAGGTGAACTGCTCTTTTACCATAAGCCTTTGCTCATAAAACCACTTCATTGAGGAACTGCTTACAACAACACAGCCTTTAACAGTGACATAGCTATAGGGACCCAAATACTGTCTGCCATACCACCCCTGTTACTAATCTTGCATTAGAAAACAGGAGTATCAAGCTATGCCTCTGACATACAATTCCTACATGTGACTAATAGACTACATTTTATCACAACACCCCTGTAATACAGCCACCTAGAGCCCATAAAGTCATGCCACTTCTAGGAGGTTGCTCCTTGTCGTAGCTGAATATAATAGCAAAACAGGTAGAAGAGTGTCACTGGCACAGTGATAACACTTACAAATAATTCTATGGACGAAGAGCATAATAACCTGTAGAATTAATCTAACAAGTTATTAAGTGTGAAATGTGAATGGAGTAAAAAAATTGAAAAAAAATTAAACAAAATAAAAATAAAAAAAATCTGCAATTATTTCTAAGGGAATTTAAACGATTCCCCCATAAAGTACAACTTGTCTGAATAAAACGAGGCCTCATCCAACTGCGTCATTGAAAAAATAAAAAGTTACAACTGTTTAAACGCAAGGAGGCAAAAACTAAAAAAATGTTCTGGTCATTAACTACTTTTCAGGCGTTCGGCTTAAGAGGTTAAAGCCCTACTATCCCAATTAAAAGTACACAGTCATCAGCAACCTTATTTCAAATTACAATAGTAGTAAAATATAAAATTTATACAGGAGCACTAGTAGGGTGGTTGCACGCACTACAAATAAATGATCAAGTTGAAATTACCCACTCTTTATTTACAATATTTTTTCTTAGATAATTTTTTATGATGTTTGATAGGTTGAAATATCTCCAAAATCAGCATCAATGATGTATGATATTGTAGAATAACTTTCAGAAATTGCATTTTATTCCAACATGCACAATCACCATGACTTATTGGTACATCATGGTGCATTAGGTATTAATGCTACATGATGTATGGGTATTTCAGGGTTCATTAAGGAGTTAAAGTGTTAAGTATGTTGGCATTATTTTGGCAGTGTATGACAGTATTGTTGAATACTTTGTTCAAGCACTGTATGGCAATATATTTGAGCATATCAGTGGCTGCTATAAAATATTATTTTTATATTGCATTATACTATCACTTTGTATAAGCATTTTTTGCTGGTATTAGTTAAGCATGTTGAACACCAACATTCTAAAATTTGCATTGACATGAAATGTGACTCAGCTCTCCTTGATGTATGGATGTAGCTGAGGTTAACTAGACCATTATATCACGGCATTCTATGTTATCGTTTCTAAAGCCATTGGAAAAGTTGACATGAAATGCTATGTCATGCTATCTTGGTGCATTATCCGTCAAGTTCAATTTTGCTATACTTGGAGCAACAATCTCTAGCAGGTGACCTAGGCTTTAAAGGGGTTTTGCCACAAAGTAAAATTAACGTGGGAAGTTTGTAAATTAAATAATAAACATTTTCACCATTCATTATTATTTAAAATTCTGGACCGTTTTCGTCTTAGCTGCTCCTTTAGTGATCCATTGTTTACATCTCTTCTCCAGGGGATACGACCAGGGCTGAGAGCTCCTCAGTTCTGGTTGCACATGCTCAGACATCATCTCAGGCAACTACTGAGTGTTCAAACTCCAGGTGCTGTCACTTTTCTCCTGTCCTCTGTGCTCCATAGTAATTAGTCAAACAGTGCAAATAAATTAAAAAAAAGAAACCTCAATCAGGTATGTTCATTGATAAAGAGAAATAAAATCCACAGGTTTGGTTTCTGCAGGGATTTGAACTGAGGACCCTTGTGCCTGGAGGCAAAAGTTTTACCTCTGAGCTACATTGTAATTACTTACAGCTCTTTACATAACCAGACCTTTCTTTGACTAGAGAGAGGAAAGGCCTAGTGATGCCATCCTGCTGGGTCACATGATATGTATTTCAAACAAATCACACACGCCCCCTTCTGAGCACACAGAGCTGAAGAGCTGGATACAGAAGGTATGAAATGAGATCGTGGCACAACCCCTTTAATGCTTCCAGAGAGGCGTTAGGATTTCACATTGTTAAAGCCAGTTACAGGTTTGTAAAAAGAATAAGTGGGAAATACTGTTTTATCAATCAACAAATAAGGTCCCTTTTCTTCAAAACAAAGAAGTGAGCGGTAACATCTTAACAGTTCTGAAGCATTGTCCTATAACTCTGTTTTGTTCTGTTCTTCTGTTATTACTATTAGCGATTTATTTCTGATTCTCTTATCTTGGTGTTTGGGGGCTTTCACATAGTGCATTTTTGGTGCTTTTTTTGCAGAAATGCACAGCATTAATTGCTGTGCAACTCTGCAAAAAAAAATGCACCAAAAATCGCACTGTGTGAAAGCACGATTACCAATTCAATGTCTGCCATTGTCTAATCTGTGCTGACAGTCAGAGTGTACAGGGACTCACCCCTCTGAAAACTGGAATGATAACACCCATCTGATTGACTAATACATTTCTAGTAGGAAAAACAGACTAACGGCACAACTCAGAATTATAAGAGACGATGCCCCAGAATTCTTATTTGATTGAGAAAAAAGTTATTTACTAAAACAGGCAAGTTAGAAGTTGTCACAAATCCTCGTTAACTTGGGTAGTCCAGTTTTTGTAAAAAAAAAAAAAACTAAATACTAAGCTGCTGGTGCCTAATTAAAAAAAACACATTTCCCCTCACTTCCAGTCCAGCACTGGGCCTACCTGAAAGTGGCACAGTCACATGCAGGACTGGCAAAAGGTTTTCTGGTGATCTAGACACAAAGCACTGCACCCAATGGAAAATTCAGCCCACTCCTGGCTGAGATGAAGTGGCATCCTAGGCGGTCGCCTACATTCGAGCTACCCATTTTCCCGGCCCTGGTCACGTGCCACTCCCTTACATCACTATTTATGGCGGTTCACTTCCAAAATGGTGATGTAAGGTAGAGGCATGTGAATACTGCTGCTGATCCACAGATGCAGCTGTGATATCCCTTTTCAGAAGAAGAAGAAAGAAAACAGAACACTGAGTAGACATGTTCGAATGGAGGTGTGGAGGAACGTGAGTGTAGGTTTTTTTTTAGTTTTATTTTTTTATTGGGCACCATCAGATTAGTATTACTTTGTTGGAAATGGACACCCTCTTAGTACGTACTGCTATATTTTTATGGAGCTCTAACTACATGGGCACGATTGTTTTGCCAGTGCCATCACTCACATGGGACAACAGATTTTAGAAATGTTCTAACATTACATTTTACATGCACAGACATTTATGCATTGGAATACCCAGGTTATAAAATAGACCAGTCAAAAGTAAAATCCCGTAAAAGACCAAAAAATAAAAGTAGGTAAAGTGTAATAAATACAACAGTGCAATAGTAAAAATAGTTATATATGTGAATACAAGAATACAATGAGATCTTGGTACACCATGATTTTAAAACCAGTTGAATTTAGAATTCAACAAAATTTGTCAAGATAAACACATCACACTATTCAACATTTTCTTGAAGCAACACAGATTAAGGAAATTTACAAATTTTAACACATTTCCAAATTCTTTATAGGAAAAATGCATTTGTTATTCAACCTTTTTGCTACTTGATCTGCCTGGAACGAATGATTGACAAGTACCGCTGTACATGTTTTGTCCCAACTTAAATGTTTCAAACTGTGCAATAAAATCAACATGCTTTACTGTGCCAGGAGGACAGGAATACACAAAGGCACAACTGCTTTTTGTTTTCTCTTGTAGGAAAAATAACATTTAAACAATTAGATTTCCCTTTAAAATAATACCATAAAAAGTAACATTTGAAACACAAAACCTCATGCAGCTACATCAATTAAAAAAGTCAGTGCTGTTGGAATACACAGAGGCCAAAACAACCTGTTGTATGTGCACTAAAGAGCTAGGAGCTGAACAAACACCGAGGAAAGTATTTGGCAAACATCTCGACCCACTCCTAGCTGCTTCCTAAAAGGGAACCTGTCACATAGGTTATGCCCCCCACCTCCCCGTGGAGGACAGCACAAGCTAGTGACAGACATGTTGTTTCAAGCGGTGTATCCCTTATTCTGTAAGATACTGTAGATTCAGAGTATTTAGGGTGACATGTATGTACGGGGCTACAATAGTATTCAGGTGTACTTGCAGCCCAAAAACTGGCGCAGTCCTGTTCTCTAGATGTATGAGCAGGTGCACTCCAAAAGTAGGCGCATTATTCGGCGTCCACGGCACTTTGTAATGTGCCCAAGATGTAGGGATGTTCTAGAGGTGTGTCACACCACAACCGTATGATTGTACACATTTATTACTGTAGGACAGCAAAACAAGCTGCATTACTGCAGGAACAGGCTGACCAAGCTAAAAGGCTCTACCTGAGCCTGAGTTGTCGTAATGGAACTAGAAAGGACCTAATCTATGACCCGCAGTAGAATAAGTTCATACATTCTGGCGCATTCTACACTGCTTCAAGGCTATTTAAAACTGGTCCCTATGTGCTTAGATCATACATGTCAATGTTGAAATCTGGCCATTTGCAGCCTGTTCTGCCAGAGATGAGTTCAACTTACTCATTACCAGGCAGTAGCCCATCCCACCCATTGATATCCCCGCCCACTCACGGCTGATTCAACTTTTTACTTTGAATGGGTAGAAACTTGTGACTAACCATCAGGTGGACATGGCTAGTGCCCACTCATGAATGCACTGTACTCATCGCTGGCAGAGAAGGCTGCAGATTCCCAGATTTGAGCATGAAATGCTCTGAAGCTGCTGCACTTTACAGAATATGCTACTCTGGAGTATCTCACTGAAAATAAATATATGTCTCCGTTCCAGCATGGGTTTATGAAGGACTGGTCCTGTCAAACTAATTTCATCAGCTTCTATGAGGAGGTTAGTGATAGACTGGATATGGGTGGAAAGGCCCTTGGATTTTTTTAGGGGAAAAAGTGGGCTGGAGGGAAAGGGCTTGGGTTTCCAAATAGACAGTTAAACTTAATTGTAGCAGCCAGTGTCAGGCAGCACTGCCAAGGCAAAAGGATATGGGTTGTATTAAAAGGGCATAGATGCCCCAATGATGAAAACATTTATTCTCCCATTATACAAGTCACGGTTAGACCACAGTGGAATTTTGTGTAAAAGTTTGGTGCACCAGTGCACAGGAAAGACTTTTTAGAGTTGAACAGGTACAAAAGGGGGGCAAAAAAAAAATAATAAAAAGGACTGGGTGGACTGCAATACCCAGAAAGTTTAGCAAGATTAGGGTTATTTAGTTTAGAGAAAAGCCGGCTTCAGAGGGACATGAATAAGTTTAAATATATTAAAGGTCAATATGAGAATTTCTCCCAAGATCTATTTATAACCAGGACTATATTGAGAACAAGGGGACATCCTATACGCCAAGAGGAAAGATTGTTTCTGCATAAACATAGAAAGGGATTATTTAATGTAAGAGCAGTGAAATTGTGGAACAGATGAACTTGTCATGGTGAATTCACTAACAAAGTTCAAAAAGGATTTGGATGTAATAATATAACAAGTTATAGTGACTAGGATTCTGAAGAAGGGTCGTTGATCCAGCGATTTATTCTGATTGTCAAATTGGAGTCGGGAAGGAATTTTTTCCCTAAAATGAGGACAATTGGCTTCTACCTCATTGGAGCTTTTGTCTTCCTCTGGATCAACATTATAGGAAAATAGGCTGAACTGGATGGACGTCTGTCTTTTTTCGGCCTTACAAACTTTGTAACAAGGGGCACAGCATTGGAAACAGCATGTCTGTCACTGGCTTGTGCAGTACTTAGCAACAGTGGCATCCCCTATGTGACAGGCTCCCTTTAAGAGGTTCATTCTGATTCCTAATCTTGAGTCTAATTACAGTTTATAAAAAATCTTAAAATCAGAGCTCTCAGACAAAAGAATCTTGGCTGCAAAAATCCAAACAGATTATGAAAATGATATATTACCTGCAGCTATTTCTCTTCATTTTTCATGTACCTGTGCATACTGACCCCTCTGCCAGCCTAGGATTTTCCTAGAAGACTTAATGTTGGAGGAATGCTATCAGAAAGTGTGAATTTTTAAATATACTTTTATTGCAATTTTTCAATAAGCCAAACAAGGACATTTTATGATACATATGAGATACTGAAAGAAGGCACGACTGTATCCATGATAAATAATAAATGCACAACGACCATATTCTAAAATGAACTTTGTCATTACAAGAACTAGCACTTGTGATCCAGTCAGTCAATATTAAAATACAGACCTTTATAGGACTGGTTTTGCTCCATCCAAATTTTCATGGTTACCAGCTACAGCTAGTGCTATTAGTCCCGTTAAATAAATTTTTTTAAAAAACTCTTACCCCACACAGGACAAAATAACTCATGGTGTAGTAGGTTTATGCACAGGTTGCCAGCAAAACCCCCTCCCCTTGAAGACTGGTGTCGTCTGCTTATTGCATCTGACACCGCTGATAACAGAAGGAATTGAAACCGACTCGTTCCCCCATTTTAAAAAAACCTTAAGCCATTCTAAATGAATGAAAAATTTTCCCCCTCCCATTTCTCACTCTTAGGGGATCCCCCTCCTTGAAGGGGCTTTCAGTTGCTCAAGAAGCAAAAGAAATGTAGGCGGCACTCACCGACACTTTTAAATTTTTTTAAACCAATAAAACACAAAAAATCAGGATGGATGGGAACAAAAACCCGGGGGAGACCCGTTTTTTTCGCTATAAAAGCGCTTTTTCAAGCCTTTACAAAAGCCTGTAAGCGCAAACGGTGTCGGCTTCTGTTACCACCATCTGTGATTTTATGCTGTTTTTATTGGGTTAAAAAGTTTCAAAAGATCGGGGAGTGGCTACATTTCTTTTGTTCTTTTTGGACTTACGACTTCTCTGTCTGGCTGAGCACCACCACACAAGTTAAGGAGTTATACGGAGTGTCCCCACTGCAGTATAATACAAAGGGAATGCATTCTGAATTGTAACCCTCTGGTGCCGGTCTCATATCTCTTTTGCATATGGTTTCAGTTGCTAATTGCACCTGGTACCCGCTGATAACAGCATGGAATGGAGCTGGCTGTGCTCCCTGCTGTTTAACTCCTTAGATGCTAAAATGTTTAAATGAATGATAAACAGTGCCACCCACCGTTTCTCACTCTAATCGATATCCCACTCCATTAAAGGCTGGTGTCAGTTGCTAATTGCATCTGGAACTCACTGATAACAGCAAGGAATGGACCCCAGCTCTTTTCCCATGCTTTTTAAACTCCTTGATTTAAAATTTTTTAAATAAAATTATAAACAGTGCCACCCACTGTTTCTCATTCTAATCAGCATCCTGGCGATGAGAACCGATGCTCCCCGTTTAAAAAAGGGCCGGAAATTTTCGAGGCTTCCATTGCTGCCATGTCCGTGATTTTAACATTTCCTGCCCTAGGCAGTTTATACAATGCAGAAGGCTGTACTAATGATTGCGCCTCCTAGTTTAAATCACCCCCCTTTTGCCATTGTACAATGAAAAAAGTTAAATAATAAAAATAAATTACACATAATTGGTATCACTGCATCCATAAAAGTCCATTATATTAAAATATAAAAGAATTTATCCTGTATGCTGAACATAGCAAAATTTTAAAAATTCCAAGTGCCAGAATTGTGTTTTTTTTTTAATCATTTCACGTCCCCTAAAATAAAAATGATTAAAAAAGTTGAATGGCGGAATCAAGACTCACAGTATATTAGAATCTGTCCAAATCTTATTTTTTCTTTTATCCTTAGAACCAAGGGCCACTGTATAAAGCGTTAGGTCTAAACTCCTTTTTTGCCCATAGCACCAATCAGAGGCCCCTCTCTTTCATATAATGCCTGGAAAATAAGGGGCCTGAATTGGTTGAGGGCAAAAAAGTAATTTTAGCCCAAATTTTTTATAAAATTTGCCCCAAGTGAGGGGAGATTGTAAGAGAGGCTTCAATTTGAATGAAATTTAAAATAAATTTCCAAGCGACTATGTAGTCTTCTGCAATGAAAGGGGTGTAGGCAACCCAAAATGGTACCAATAACAAATATATTTCAGCTCGCAAAAAAATGTCTCTTCACTCAGGTCCATAGGTGGAAGTACCAAAAAGAGACTTCTGTCTTCTTTTTTAAAAAACAGAAAATGTTTTGAATTTCTTTACTGTACTAAAACAAAAGGACCACGGTTTTTGGATTGGGAAAAAAAAAACCGAGAATGCAGATAAGACATAATTAGATTAAAAGCCATAAAAGCAACCCTCCTCCCCAAACATGGCGCAAGTATGTTTTTTTCACATTTCGACCCACTTTGAATTATTTTCTTATGCATTTATGACCTCCATTGATACTACCCTTACTATGAGTCTCCTCCCCACCCACTAATTTTTTTCTCAGTAGGCCTCAGGAAATTTAATTCAGAACCTCACCCTACCTTAATGAATTTTAAGGTTGATATGGCTCAGTCAGTCAGTTTTTGCTGGAGTAAAGAACTCTTCTATAAAACCCCAACCCAAAACCCCGGTTTCTCCAAAAGCCCTTTTTTAGCTTTTTGTGTTGCCCAACTGGGAGTCAAATCTTTAAAGAAAAATCCGGGTTTCCGGAGTCTTTACTTGCTAAACCCTTAAAAAAATGGGGAATTTTTTACATTTTTCCTTGTGACTAGCGGGGGGTTAAATTTTAAATTTTTTAGGGGCCCCAAAAAAAAAAAATGAGATGGGCCCCTACCACTTAATAACTAATGTAAACTAAGAAAAAAAAGGTCAATGTAATTTAAATTTTTGAACAACCTCCAAAAACCAAAAAAGGGGCAAAAAATGTGAACCTTTTGAGTGTGCATCTATCTACCCTATTTCTACCTCTGCCCTTTTGGGATGCTTATATGTAAACACACATTCATTAAGTTCAAGAAGGAAGGGAAAATTTGCAGTGATACACTGCCCTGGTCCCTCCGCAATATGGATGGGCAGGGTGTGAGAACCCTGAATCTTTCAAAAGTGGTAAATGAAACTTTTGGAAAAGGGTGAGGAGATAACTCCCTCTTTTCACCATTTAGTTTTTGCTGTTTTGGCTGCGGAAAAATTAAGCAGGTTTTACATGTCCCGGAAAAATTACTGACCCGACTTTAAAAAACCTAGCTGTTTCAAGGGTTAAAATATACTATATGACTAATGACAGAATAATATCACCATTCTGTTAGTTAAAAATAAAACCCTTACACTAAGGGCCAATATTTTTTCACCATACTTTGACCTTATTAGTAATAGCTACCAGTTGAACACAGGCTCTGCACACATATGAGTGATCACAGTGCATTTACATGCAGGGACTCACAGTAACATCTTCACTGATGAGATCTTCAGTTTCCCTTTTTTCTCCATCCGTTCCAGACCGCCATGATGACTTCTTCGGCCACAACTCATCTCTGTAGAATTTACAACACAAACACCTGCGATTCGATTTTTTGATCATCTTCCCACCTGTGTTTCCCCAATACATAAATTCCCCTTGCATAGTGTCCCAAATAGTAATAACAACAACCTTGGTGCCATGATAGTTACATAGATAGGGCCCATGGTAGCTAGGTATATAGGGCCCTAAGTAGGTAGATAGGTATATAGCCCCGCAGTAGGTAGGTAGTTATATAGGGCTCGCAGTACACATGTACATACATATGTACACAGGACACTCTCTAATACGTTGTTGGAATCCTGCATCTTCAGTCTGGTGTCTCTTCCCTGTATCACACCTGAATGGATTTCATGCTGAGGATTGTTGGTGAACGGAATTTTGTTGCTATATTTTCAGACATATAGCCCCCTCATTAGGTAGATAGGTATGTAGGCCCGTGAGTAGTAAGGTATTTAGGCTCCCTTAGTAGCTAGGTAGGTAGGTATTTAGGTTTCCCCAGTAGCTAGGTAGTTGTATAGGGCCTTAACTAGGTAGGTATATAAGGCCTCTCAGTAGATAAGTTGGTATGTAAGGCCCCATTAGGTATGTAGGCCCCCTCAGTAGGTAGGTATATAGACACCACAGTAGGTAGATATATAGAGCCCCTCCAGTAGGTAAGTAGGTATATAGGTCCCCCTGTAGGTAGGTATATAGAACCCCCCAGAAGGAAGGTAGGTATTTACAGGCCCCCCAATGATTATTTTAGTTTTGTAGGGCCGCTCAGCAGATAGGTAGATAGCCCCCAGTAGAAGTAGATTGGAATATAATGAATATAGCCCCCCAGTATGTAACTAGGTATATTTGGCTCCTGGTAGGTAAGTAGGGCCCGATCTAGTAGGTAAGTAAATAGGTCCCCTATTAGGTAAGTAGGTAACGTATATGGCCCCCCCCACTAGGTAGGTATATTGCCCACCTCCCCAGTAGGTAGGTATGCAGAGCTCCCCAGTAGGAAGGTATATAGGGCCACCCAGTAGGTAGGTAGGAAAATAGGGCCCCCTAGTAGGTCGGTACCTATATATGTTTCCCCCAGTAGGCATATAGGCACCCCAATATAAATTGCCTGTCTGTTCTAGGCCCCAAGCTGCATGCTTTAGACTTGGGGCCTAGGAGAGGGAGCAGTGCAGGCACCATGATGACATCACTTTATCGCATCCCCTGTGCAGCGGCGTACAGCAGGGACAAGGAGCACAGAGTTCTCTGTCCGCTGTCCTTTTCAATTGTATGCATGTCAGAATTGATACAACCTGTTCTTTCTACCAGTCTTGTGAAGCAAGAGGCTGGCAGCGCTCTGATGGCAGTTCCCCCCTTTATTTCACAGTTTGGCTGGGTCCAATACGGTCATACCAGCTGTTCTGCCATAACGGCAGCACTGGATATGGATATCATCCTTACCTCTAATTATGCTGATGTTACAGTTTCCTGTCATCAGGTGGAGAACCCATCTTATTTTGCTTTAGGTCCCTATGAATTTTAGTTACAACCCTGATGTTCAGAAACCTTTACAAATATTTCAACAGTTTCTTAATAAGTTGGTCTGTAAATATAGTTTCCACAAATCTTGAAGCTAAGATCTACTTGGTATATTTGTATCTGTGAATACACAAGTCAAACACTTGAGTAGCTTAAACAGTTTGAATACACACACTCTTGGACTGGCACAATTTTCAACTATCAAAACAGAGATAAGATCCTAAAATTATGTTACTATTGAGCTAACGGAGGTCTGTTATTTTTTGACATTACAATACACAGTAGGCCTTGCAGGTTAGTAAAGCATTTACTTATTTAAATGGCTGCAAATCTCTGCCACCAATCAAAATATAGCATAGTTTGTTCTCCACAAGTAACCTGTTCCATCCTTCTAAATACTATAGCTTCTACTGTGATACACGGGACTAGAACGTTTGGGCTTTGTAGGTTAATGGGTCTCTCTCCTGTCTCTCACTGTTTCCACCACTTCCCCAACATGCAACTCAGTGAAACAGAGTGTACCCAACTGTACTGTCTCTCAGATGACATTGCTGTAAAACGGCACATCCAAAATAAATGAGTCCAGAGAGACGGAAGAATATTTGGAAACTCATCTCTTGTTGAACAAAGCTTAGTGGTTACACATCTGGCATGTAGAAGCCCCAATCAGTTCCATAAGGGTAGTGATGGTTCCTATTCTGCCACAGCTCTACTCAACTATCTCATTTTCTGGCTATAAGAATGCTGTCTGTGCATCCTCCTTTGGGCAACCCTAAACCCAGCACCTCCTTGACTAGAGAGATAACATATTTGCCAAGATTTAGAAAGTTTAATCTAAGAGATTTAACCCTGCCAACCATGAACAAACATGGCTCATCTGAGAACACCCTGAATTTCCCAGGAACACCCAACTCATACATGTCCTGGCAAGTTTTGTATGCACTCAACTCCCAGAAGAACCATGAATTTTATCATTTATAAGATACGTTAACATAATACAAAAGGGCAATTCTGACATATCTATAGAAGCTTCCCGATCATTCCACACATTAAAAAAACAATTGGTACCCTTCCGTTAAATAAAAATCCACAGTGATCCCAGAAATAACTTGAAACTGTCAAAAGTAAAACATTTAAATTTAATGAAAATCAACTAATAAAAATCAGAAAGTGAATTTGAATTGTGGTTCAACAGAAAAATTTTATAAAGCAAACTAATAAAAATGACCTGGACAAAAAAGATGGTACCCATAAAATAATTTGACCATAGGAACATGTTAGACTATGGTGGGCCCTGTAATCTGCATCACAGGTGTCTTCAAACTTATAATAAAGTCATCTGCTTTAAAAAGGTGAAAAGAGTAACCTATGTCTGTTTGGGGTACAATCGGTGTATACCACACTGACATACATGTGGAAGGTAAAGGCTATAAGACCTAATAGTTTGATGTTGCTGTTACTAAAGTTACATGGTTCGCAAGGTTGAAAAAGACATCCATCCAGTTCAGCCTATTGTTCTACATTGTTGATCCATAGGAAGGCAAAAACCCCTATGAGGAAGAGCCAATTGTCCTCATTTTAGAGAAAAAATTCCTTCCCAACTCCAACTGAAGCTTACAAATCAGAATGAAGTTGTTATTACTGGGCGGAACTTAACTACCCCAGACATAAATTGTAATCTGAAACCTGTAGCTCTCACAAAGGAAACAGGTTTTAGTCTACAACTAAAATAATGCCTTTCCCAAATGGTGCAGGAACCGACTAGATAAAGGCCCTTCTAGACTTAATATTGACTAATAGACAGACAGAGTAACAAAGTTCAGGTTGAGGGGCACCTAGTGAAAAGTGACAATAAATAATAAACTTCCATTTATCCTTCAATAGAGCTTTTTGACAAGGAGCCACAAAAACACTGAACATGAGGAAGGCTAATTTTAACCCTGCTTAGAGAGGCCCAAAACTGTAATTGCCTGGGACAAGGTGGTTTAAAAAATAGCAGAACAAAAAACAAATGGAGATCTTTAAAAACATCTTAAGCGCCACTGTGGATAGGTACATAACCATATAGTAAGATAAGTTAATATTGACTATGATTCTGGAGGGGGGGTCGTTGATTCCAGGGATTTATTTCATTGCCAGATTGAGTCAGGAAAAGAATATTTTTCCCCTAACATGAGACATTTAGGCTTCTTTCCCTCATGGGGTTTATTTGCCTTCCCTCTGGATCAAACACGTCAACACTTTAACACTTTACCACACTTAACAAAGGGGTTGAACTGGATGATGTAGTCTTTTTTTATCGGCCGGACAAACTCGTAACTAGTAAAACTGGCAATCAGAATAAATCCATGAATCAGCGACCTTGACAGGAATCCTAGTCACTATAAACGTTGTATATTATTGCACTCTAAAATGCCAAAATCCAGACCCTTTTTGAATTCTGTTAGTGAATTCACCAGGACAAATTCCATCTGCAGAGAGTTTCCACAGTCTCACTGCTCTTACAGTAAAGAATGTCCTCTCTAGGTATTTAGACACTTTCGTTCCCCAAGGACGTAGAAGGATGCCCCCTTGTCTGGATACAGACCAGGGTATAAATATCATCTTGAGAGAGATCTCTATATTGACCTTTTGATAGCTTTAAACATATTTATTTGTACCCCAAGCCATCTTTTTTTAACTCAATAACCCTAAAACCTTGGCAAATCTTTCAGGGTATTCGAGGCACCCATCCTTTTCATTACTTTTTGTGCCCGCCCTTTGAACCTGTTCAAGCTCTACAAGTTAACCTGTTTGCACCTGGTGCCCAAAACTGTTCACAATATTCCATGTGTGGTCTAACCATGACTTGTATAAATGGAGAAATGATGTTTCTTATCGTGTGCATCTATCAATTTAAATGTGTTATTACTTTTGTCAATTTCAAGTTTTTTCAAAAACCATTGAGGGATTTTCTTTCTTTCATAGAAAGGTGCTAATAGTTTTTTTTCCACATGTGTATATATAGCCTAAGCCACTTTAATCTGTATCGAAAATATTGAGCCAGTGGGGGCCTAAACTAGGGACTTTCCATTGTCATGTTAGGCTATGTTCACACGGCTTATTTCAGAACATATTTACGTCTGATTGCCGATCGTAAATCCGTTCTGGAATCAGTTGTAAATCAGTTGTAAATAAGTGCCACTTAGTGTAGTGCTATTCGCAAACAGATTTAACAATCCCCTTCATTAAATGGTTAAATCCTCATTGATACAATCCCCTACGTTCCCAATAATTAACATGCACATTGTTTTTCCGCCGTTTTGCGGCCGCAAATACCGGCGGAAATACGGCAACCCGGAAATACAATGTCGTCAGAACGACGACACAATTTCCCATTAAACAATATTAAATATCCTCAACTTATATTTCATGACTGATTTCGGACGGATTTACGAACGTACAATACGGCGGCAACTCCTACCGAAAAAAGCCTTGTGAAAAGAGCCTTAAAGTCCATTTTTCAACCACACTACATTAAATATCCATATCGCCACGAAACATTGTGACAGCCGCAACTGCAGGTTGTCACAAGCACACTAGCCTGAATGACATCGACCTCTAGCACGGCAAATTTTATTTCAAAACATTCGGGAGAAGGTTCCTGCTCGACAGCATTAAAAAGGTAGAGACAACGCAGTAGTGAAGCCCGAACAATAAGAATTCATAATGAGAAGGGAAATAGGACTCCCTCTCATTGCTGTACTATGACTGGTACAGCTAAAGTTTAAAAACATCCATATGGGCCATAAGCACTGCTGCTCTTGAGGACCTGGCACTCCGCGTCCACGTGGTTCTAGGCATCCCACGTGTTTCATCAACGGGGATAATACTTTGTTTTAGAATGAACATGGCGTGTTCAGCAAAAGTCCTTCAGTAAACCTGCTCGATAATAGGATCCACCACCGCAGCTGGAATAAGTGTGATTTGCTATCTTTATTAGAAATAAAACAGTAAACGGCGTATCGCAGGCACCTCTTACTGCTCTTCAGACCATAAATGCAGAACTATACCACTTTGTAATATACTACTCATTAAAGGAAGAGTGTGGAGCGAGAATGCCGATGACATCACACCCCCTACTTCCAATCAGAATAGATACATAATGGAAAACATAATCAACACATTAACCCTATTCAAAGAATACAATAGACTACAAAGACATAAATAATAAATACATATACCTTCTGGAGATCAACAGTAAGTATAACAAACGAAACAACATTCCTACGAATAAGAAACAATATATAATATATAAATATAAATATACTCTAAAAAAAGTTCAAACTTCACATATAAAACAATTCTCATTTAATGGATTTCATGTAACTCTTGTTACAAACCATAAGGCTAAGAGTGGTTGAGAACGAAAATCCCATAAATTTTTCACGTATAACTAATGTTATTTTTGCCTGACTCTAACATTTATCCCTATATTTCTATAGGCTGTATGTAACCATGGCTCCAGCTCCCCGGGTGAACCCGAACGAAGTGGTCGAGGAAGACTGTAATTAACAATTTTTGATGGTTAACATTATAATCTGGATTGACAGTTCTCCTCGACACTTCATCGAGTCTTCCACGTATGAATACCGCAAAAACAGTGATCAAATAAACCACAAGGCCGAGGCACATGTTAACTTACCAATAATTGGAAAAGGTTTTCCAGTGAGAGTGACTTAAAAAACCATATCACATACCAACATGGTATAAACACAAATTTACACTGCCGGTGATTGCATTTGAAGGATCCACCTATCAATTTTCTTTAACAGAATCTTTCACATTTCTTTTTAAATTTGTCTAAATACTGAGAAGGTGCTATAGTTGATTTATAATCGTGTTTGCCCTTCTATATATACACCGAGAGGCATTTGGTAAAATGGTTTTAACACTGGATCTAAAAGTTAACACATTCCAATGTTTACATGTAAATATTTTAAAAACCTTAAATTGGGTATAATGTTTTGTGATAAAACTAAAATCATGTCTGCAAAATTCATTTTGCATACTTCCGTTCTTTTAAAATTCAATAATTCATCCTGAGAATAATTATTGCTTTTTCTTTGAGCTTCTATCAAATAATTTCCTTAGGATACTTCTTTTGTAAAAAATTTTGATAAAATATCTGCTTGTTCATTAAAATCTACATCTCTGGTGCAAATTTTCCGATCCCCTATATTGGCCCAACGGATGATTACGCACCCAAATTCTTTGGTGTTTGAAGAAAAAAAAAAAAAAAAATAATGTCAAATAATTTATTTGAATACAGTTTTTTTAAAAAAGGTACTTAGATATTATTTAATTTCCCCTACTTTCAAGATAAATTTCCAAGAATACTATTTTCTCAAATTGTATGATAGTTTTTGTAATGTTATCCCCCAATTGTAAGATTAGAAAACTACAAACAGTCTAAAATTTGACGCATCCCGTCCAAAATAAATTAGGAGGTCGTCAATAAATCTCTTGTAGTATACTATGTGCTGTCTAAAAGGGTTAAGTTCCCCTAAAATAAAATTCAATTCGAAGGCACCCATAAAAAGGTTGGCAAAGGATGGGGCTACCCTTGTCCCCATCGCAGTGCCAACCTTCTGATGGTACTGGGCGCCTCCGTACTCGAAACAATTATTTTTCAGAATGATCTCCAAGCCGTCCAATAAATTTTTTTTTAAAAGCCTCTGTAAAATCTGAATCTTGCCATAAAAAACTCCTAATACATTTGATGCCCTTCTGATGTTCAATATTCGAGTACAAGGCTGTGACATCCAGTGTACAAAATAAATATTCTTGAGACCATTCACGACCGATCAGGTCACGTAAAACTGAATCTGAATCCTTAATATAACTATCCAGTTTAACGACATAAGGCTGCAGATAAAGGTCTATAAAATGTGACAGGTTAGACAATATTGAGTCTATACCTGAAATTATAGGCCTTCCAGGGGGATCGATAGTGGATTTATGGATCTTTGGAAGATGGTAATAAAAGGGCCTAGATGGATTTTTGATAGTCAAGAATAGTTTCTCTTCCTTATTAATTATACCTTTTTGAATGCCTCAGTAATAAACTTTTCATATTTCTTTTCTATCTCCTCGTATACTTCAACAGATACCATTTGATAATAAAAAGTATCCCCTAAAATTTTTTCAGCTTCTTTATTATAATTGACAAAATTTTGCACCACTCCCCCCCGCCCCCCCCCTTGTCCGCACTGCGAATAACTATTTCTTTATTTTAGAAAGAGATCTCATTGCTTTATATTCTCCTGGAGACATATTTGGATGATCTATAATCTTTTTATTTTTATTTTTATCTTTGTTATTCTTTAATTTCCGAAGATCTTCCAATGCTAAATCATGGAAGACTGGGATGTGATTACCCTGTGCATTTTTGGGATAGAATCTTGACCGTGGTTTAACTAGAATGGGTCTTTTTTCTTCTTTTTTATCACCATCTATAGTATCCTCATTTGTATTTTCCTTAATTTGTTCTTCATTCTTGAATTTATTTTTACTGAAAAAACGCTTCAATGTCAACTTTCTAACGAATCTTTGAAAATCTTTAAAGACCGTAAAATCATCCATTTGATTGTCCGGTGAAAAACCCAAACCTTTTTGTAATATTTTTATTTCTAAAGGTTTTAATTTATATTGTGATAAATTGAAAATTTTTATCAACCCTTTAAGACATCTTTGTTTTTTTTTCGTTTTCATTTTATTTTTACATTTCTTTAAAAGGTTATATCTAATTTGGTGCATTTTTCGGCTGTTTTTACCCCTGCAACCTCTTCTTCGAATTTTCGTTTCCTGACTGAAGTGACTAGTTGTGATATCAGGTGTTCTTCTACTGTGTCGTGAATCGTAAGGGGTGGGTTCAATTCTAAAAAAGACGAACTACTTTGTAATATACCCTCTACCTGTGTATCTGTCTCCAAGCTATTTTTTTCAATATTTAAATTTCATTTCAATGATGGAAGTGCTAAAGTGGGTGGAATATAGTCTATCTTAAACGATCCACATGCCACCGTTCCACTTGGAGGTAATAATACACTTATATCCTCCCCAATGGTAGGGGCAGTGGATGTAATAATACTTTCAAGGTTTGGACCTTTTTGTATAAATAATGGATGGTTTTCTAACATCATTGCTGATATCGGGAGTGGTAGCGCAGAGGGAAGGAGGTATACTGAATCATTCAACTGATCGTGAATCATTTCTTCTCCATTTGTCAGATCAAAAATAGGGCTTTTGATTAGCCCTCTGTTGGCTTCCAAACCCTTTACTCTAAGATCATCCATGACTGGCTTATCCAGTGGGTTGGCTTCGGAAGATGATGGATCCTGTCTTTTATTATCTTGTCTATTATTATCTCTACCTTTTCTATCATTTTTGCTATTATCCTTATTATTGATAAACTTCTTATTATTACGTACCCAATTAGAATTATGAAACCACCTCGGGCTTTGGATACTTTCTGTAGAGGAAGTTCTACTTGTTTTTCTATCTCGTAAATCCATCCAATAGAGATACCCGTGAGAAGTTCATGTGCCTCGTCCTATGTGGTTTATTTGATCACATGTTTTTGCGGTATTCAATACGTGGGAAAGACCTCGATGAAGTTGTCGGGGAGAACTGTCAATCACAGATATAATGTTAACCATCAAAATTGTTATACAGCTTCCTCGACACTTCGTCGGTTCACCCCGGACTGGGCCAAGGTTCACCAAAACAGCCTATAGAACTTATAGGAAAAAATGGTAGAGACAGGCAAAAAACATTAGATATACGTGAAATTTATTGGATTTATCGTCTCAACACTCTTAAGCCTTATGGTTTGAACGAGTTACAAGAAACCATAGAATGAGAATTTTTTATATGAAATTTTAACTTTTTTTAGAGTATATTTATATTTATATATATATATATATATTTATTTTTTCTTATTCTAGGCATGTTGTATCGTTTATATATACATAATGTTGTTATCCAGAAAGGTATATTTATTATTATTAATGTCATTGTAGTGATTGTTATCTTTAAATAGGGTTACTGGGGTTGCATAGTTTTCATTATGTATCTATCTGAATGGAAGTAGGGGGAGTGATGTCATCGGCATTCTCGCTCCGCCTCTTCCTTTAATGAGTAGTATATAACAAAGTGTCATAGTTCTGCATTTATGGTCTGAAGAAGCAGGTCAGAGGTGCCTGCGAAACGCGTTACCTGTTTATTCTAATAAAGAAGCAAATCCACACTTATCCAGCTGCGGTGGTGGATCCCTATTATCGCGCAGCGCTTTCCTGAAGGACCTTTTCTGAACACGCCAGTGTTCATTCTACAACCATCGACCTCTAGCATCAAACTATTAGAATGACCTTTCTATTGGGAATCAAGAGGGAAGAACTAAAGTTGGATGTGTATATATACAGTTGAAACCAGAAGTTTGCACACACTGTATAAAAAGACACATATGCCTGATTTTCTCACTATCTGACATGAAATCAGAATAAACCTTCCCCATTTTAAGTCAATAAGGATTAGCAAAATTATTTATCTTTGCCAAATGTCAAAATAATGAGAGAGAGAGAGAAATGTTTAAGGCATTTGTATTACTTTCTGCAAAGTCAAAAGTTTACATATATTTCATTAGTATTTGGTAGCATTGCCCTTAAATGGTATGACTTGGTTCAAACATTTTGGATATCCTTCCACAAGCATCTAACAACAGTTGTTAGGAATTTTGGCTCATTCGTCCTGACAGAACTGGTGTAACTGAGCCATGTTTGTAGGTCGCCTTGCTCACACCTGCCTTTTCAGTGTTTCCCATAAATTTTCAATATGATTGAGATCAGGGCTTTGTGATGGCCACTCCAAAACTTTGACTTGGTTATCCTTTGACCACTTTTTAACCAGTTTGGCAGTATGCTTCGGGTCATTGTCCATTTAAAAACCCCCTTTTTCCCCCCCAACGTAACTCTTGGCGATATTTTGAGATGTTCTTCAGTTTTGCCACTAATCTTCTTTCCTCATGATCCCATATTTTGGGAAGTGCACCACCCTCCTGCAGCAAAAAAACCCCCACAACATGATACTGCCACTCCCGTGTTTCACATTGGATGATTTTTCTTGGGTTTCCCAAACTTCCCCCTTTTTCCCTCCAAATGTAACAATGGTCTTATGGCCAAACTTTTAAATTTTTTTTTTTGGGTCGACCACAGACATGTCTCCAAAAATGTAGGACTTTGTCCTGGCATTTGAAAACATTAATCGGGCTTTTATATTTTCTTTGGAGTAATGGCTGCTTTTGGGCAAAAAGGGGCTTTTCGTCATTTTGGGTAAGTACTTGTTTGAGCGGTGTGACACAATCTTACCAGCTTCCTCAGCATCTTACAAGGTCTTTTGCTATTGTTTTTGGTCTGATAGCAATCCCCTTCCCAAAAACACAAACCCCGTCCCCTTTCCTGAGCGGTTTTGGTTGACTTTCCCCTCTTGTTTGACTTCGTAATTGTTTGTACACATAAACGAGGCCCTTTAGGTTACGGAAATTGCCCCCAAGGGAAACCAGACTTGTGCAAATCCACAATTCTTTTTTCTGATACCCCGGGCTTTTTCTTTAGATTTCCCCATGATGTTAACCCACAAAAACAGTGTTTTTCTGGTGTGCTATAAAAACATCTACAAGTGTGTTCTAATAAACTCAGGTGTTTGACTGCCGGGAAAAACCCGCCCGCCGCCCCTCGAGGGTGACCTGATTGGGGGGGATCGGACTTGCCCCCCTCTGGGGGGGTGCAAAGGTCAGCCAAAACGTTCCAAATTTTAAACCCCCCCTCCACACGGGCACAGGGAAAACCCAGAGGAGGGGAAGACACTTTCCTCGTCCAGAACCCTAAACGGCTGCCACCAGTTTTTTATTTTTAGTTAAAAACCGGTCCGTGACCTTAAAAACTAAGGCCAAAACCCAGCCTTGGGGTAGCTATATATTATAGACCGAGTATCTGGTTTTCATGACTGGTATATTAATTGTTCTGGAAAACTTCATATAAATTAAAGGGTTGTACAAAAATAACTATTATGTCAAGTATACAAAAGTCTTATTGAATTGGACAACTCCTTGATTTCCACAACTCCCATTTTTGTTCAGTGTTGAAGAACTGCACATCTGTTTTCAATTGCTAGTCAGCCTGTCTCCTCCTTGTAAATCCAAGCGTTGATTTTCCAACTGATTAGACTTTGATGACATGTGTAATTGAAATTTATAAAAGTAAGGCACTTTTGAGACAATTAATAGATCACTGATACCCTTAAGAGGTAACTGAGGTAAGGTTGAAAAAGAGACAATTTCATCCAGTCTGATCTCCTGCAGGGAAGGCAAGAAATCCCATGAGGCCTAATCTTACAGGAAAAAAATGCTTCTCAAATCCAAAAATGGCAATTAAAATAAATTCAGTGAAACAACAATCTCTTTCAGTAATCTAAAAACCACATCTTTTCATTTTTACACCCAAGGAAGACTCCAGGCCCCATTTGATTCTTTTATCACTTATTCTTTTACAATTTAATTTTTTTCTGAAGGGGAATAGGGCTTTATTTTTAGAAAAAAAATGATATCTAAAAGCACAACCTAAGGGCTTGTTCACACGACGTTTTTGTGATCCGTTTTACAGATCCGTTTTACGGATCTGCAAAACGAATCTAACAATTGTCAGTGGGATTAACATTGCTTTCAAGGGCAAAAGCGCATCGCTGTTCCACACGAGTGATCGCCGATGCGCTTTTCGCGATCCGCTTTTCGACCTTTTAAAGAATTGACATGTAAATTTCTTTTTTTGCGTTTTTAACGCAACAGAAATCCCCATGGGAAATAATGGAGTGCGCTTTTGGCATCCTGAAAACGGATCCAAAAGCGCAGCATACATTTGGGTGCGTTTTGGATCCGCTTTCGATGCCAAAAACGCATCCGTAAAACGCATTGGATTTAAATTAAATATAAAATTTGAATATTATGTTTGATTATATTTTGTATCATTTTAATGGAGGGCTAAATTTTCTGATGCAATGTGCTATTGGAAAATGCCTTCATTCTACATGGGGAAAAGGAGAGGAGGATAAAGTCAGTCCCACAGTCCCCCAGCATACCACCGGATGCACATGACTCCGGGTCTCTGATTTGAAAACTATTGTTATTTAAAAAAAAAAAAAAAATAGGGGGGGCGAGTTCTAAAATCATAGGTGTATGTACAGTTGATTGACACTAGGTAAAAAAAGGTTTTTTCTTGGTCATTGATAGGTTATATTATATTTAAATTGCAGTCTGATAGGTTGATTTAAATAAAGCATTGAAAAAACGGATCCGTAAAACGCATGCAAAACGCATCCAATACGCGTTTTCTGGATCCGCTTTTTGGATGCAGTTTGCATCCAGATTTCGCAGGTTAAAAACAGATCCGTAAAACGCATCCAAAACGGATCCAAAACGTCGTGTGAACAAGCCCTAAATGTGACTTGTTGCGCCGTTTGTCTATGAAGTCCACTTCTACTAGTCATTGCTGCTCCACTCTTTCCAACAGCAGTCAAGATGCTTGTGTAGAACTCAAAACTGATTAGCACATATGAGGCTCATGTACTCATTCATTCAGCTGAGTAGCCAATCATGGGACACCGTGAAGACAACCCTTACCCATATGTTTTACTAGAGCAAGTAGCTGATGTACCATACTTAAAGAGTACCTATCACCTTCAGACAAACCTCATGAAGTAACAGAAGACTAAAATACAAACACTTTTTCAAATAAGCTTCATTAGGAAAACCAATACATTTAAACTTTATTTCAGTTTTTAAAAAAGCGCTGGCCCTTTAAGACAGCTCTGAAGTCGGGCCAAGTCGGCACAGGACAGCTTGATGGATGACAGTTGTAAGTTCCTGAGCTGGGAGAGTCCACAGTGCAGCTGGGAGCCTGTAAGTCTACATCATGCACACCAGCAGCAGCAGCTACAGATGCCTGTGTGCCATGGAGGAGGCAACAGGTAAACTGTCATACTGTTTCCTTAGGCTCTGACTCCACTGCACAGTAAAAAAACGACTGAAAACATCTCCCATAGACTTTATTGTAAAAACTTGCTGCTGTCTACACTGAGCTTCTTTTTTCTGTTCTTTTTTTACTGGTCGTCTTTTGCAACATGCTCTAAAAAACGCCAGAGCCGGGCAGAAAATTTACTACAGGAGTCTATGGAAAGCGTCGGACGTCTTTTGCCGTGTTTTCGCTGCCTTTTTTTGCCGCAATTTTTCAATGTAAACCCACCCAGGAGACCCAAGTCCGACCTATAGCAGGAGTTAATAAATGTTATACCTTATCAAATTTGCGTACAAGTGTCCGATGTGGCCTTGTTTGTGCCATTCGTAATAAAATGATCTTGTTTTGGTCGCTACCGATTTTTGCGCAATTCATATTTTTTTAGCTAAAAATACGTTTCTTTTACAGATTTTGGCGCTAAAATCCTTTTCTCAACATATTCTGGCGCTAATAAAGTTATCTCGCTTCTGATGCAAAAAATACGTTTTTTCACGGATTTGAGCTCTTCTAAAGTTATCTTCCTTTTGTTGCTAAAAATAAGTTTTTTTTACGTATTTTGTAGCTAAAAATACGTTTTTTAACGGGTTTTGCTGCTAAAATACTTTTTTTTACGGATTTTGGTGCTAAAGTCTGTTTTTTACGGATTTTGGCGTTAAAATCCTTAAAAACAGATTTTTTTTGCTGCAAAAACGAAATAAGTGTGTCAGCGTCAAAATCCATAAAAAAAGTATTTTAGGGCCAACATCCGTAAAAACGTTTTTTTTGGCGACAAAAGCAAGAAAATTTTAAATAAGCCAAAAACAAAACAAGGGTTTTTTTCACCAAAAAAAACCTTAAAAAAGATTTTGGGGCCAAAAAAATCCGAAAAAAAATTTTTTTTGACAAAACGCATATAACTTTATTAGCAAAAAAAATCCGTAAAAGACTTAAAGATGACATATAAATCAATAATGTTTTTACTTCCCCTTTTGTAGGGGGGAGTTACTCCAAGGTTTAATTTTAGCATACATAAAAAAACAGACTTGAGACAACAAAAAACGCATGTAAAAAACAGCCAAAAAAAGGGCCCCGTTTTTCAGGCATAGCCAAACATGTAAAAAAACCAGATAAGGGCAAAAAAATTTTTACTACAGGGCTAGGAAAGCGCCGGATTTTTTTTTTTTCAAAAAAAAAACCCCACCCAGGGTTTAACCCTTCTATTTTGGGGGTTAAAGTTTATACTTTTTTTCAATTCGCATACAATTTTTTGAATTTCCTGTTTGTCCCGTTTGTAATAAAATTTATCATGTTTTTGTCGTAATGTTTTTTTGCGAAATTCAAGATTTTTGCTTTAATGACCTAACTAAATGCCTTTTTTAAGGATTTTGGCAAAAAAACCTTTTTTTGGAAGATTGGACGCTAAAAGTTCTTGTTTGTGAACAAAAATACATTTTTTTTTAGGGGGGGTTTGGTCTAAAAAAAGTTTTTTTTTTTTCAGATTTTAGCGCTGTTAAAATTTCCCTTTTTGTTTCTAAAAATAAGTTTTTTTTATGGATTTTGGTGCTATTAAAGTTCTCGCTTTCGTCGCTAGAAATACATTTTTTAAGTTTTTTGTCGCTAAAATACTTTTTTTTTACGGGTTTTTTTGCACAAAATAAGGTTTTTTTTTAAGGGTTTTGCCTATTAGGTTATGTTTCCACAGCTTATTTTGGGACTATTTTAGCCCTAATTCGTAGGACTGCGCAAATTATGGCTGAAATACTCCCGTCTTTACGGGAATCCCCATTTTCCATAGAGAAAATAGGATTACGTTTCTCCTCCCCCCACTCACACAATACAGCAGCGGGGGAGAAATGACATGCATTATTTACGGCGATACGCCCATGGATAATCAGCCTATGGGCCGGGGGGCTGCCGGCCCCCCCGCCTCACACCCTACACACGGCAAATTGCCGGGGAAATACGTCCCCCAATTTAAAACTTAAACATAGCCTTAATTATTTGTTTTTGTCCCAAAAAAAACTTTTTTTTTACAGTTTTGAAATAAAATCGTTTTTTTATGAATTTTGACGCTAATAAATTTATCTTGCTTTTGTTGGTAAAAATACGCTTTTTGTTGCGGATTTTAGCATTAAAATCTGTATTTTTACGGATTTTGGCGCCATTAAAGCTATCTCGCTTTTGTCGCTAAAAATCCTTTTTTCTTATAGATTTTGGAGATAAATTTATTAGCACCAAATCCGTAAAAACCCCAAAAAACCCTAAAAAACTTATTTTTAGTAACCAAAGTGGAATAAATTTAATAGTGCCAAAATCTGTAAAAAAAAGGAATTTTTTGGGCAAAAGGAGATAACTCTGTTAGTGCTAAAATCCGTAAAAGACTACAAATTAATATAAATCAATAATTATTCATCCCCTTTTAGGGGGGGAGTTTTCATCAAAGGCTAATTTATGCATACATTGAAAAACCCGAAATAAGCAAAAAACGCGGGTAAAAAACGCACCAAAAATGCAAATCGGCACAATAAACGGCGTTTTTTTAGCTGCTTTTGAAGGGCCAGGACAAAAAACTCAGTTTTTAGTATTTGGCTTTAAGTCGTTTTTTTGACCACTCAGCCTTAATGTGCTGTGTCTGTGTCTTATATATTAGAGACTCAGCATCCCCCTCCCCTTTTTGGTAACTCCCAACAACGATAAGGTCCCTGATTTTTAAAGTGAAAGTAAAACCCCTTTTCCCGTAAAACGAGGTAAATCCTCTGGATTGCTAATACCCTTTTTTGGAAAATCTTTTAATTTTATCTACTACAATCTGGTGTTTGTGTGGAGGGAAGTACTCTTTAAGGGCCCCCAATATGAAAAGGGAAAGGGACTCCCTGCATAATAAAGTCCAAATTTTTCTGAATGATGCTATTAGACAACAATATTTGGTTTTGCACATCCCAAAACTTTTTTTAAAAAAAGAGTAAGGGCACACTGTTGTGGCAAACATATACATACACATTCCAAACGAGCAGCACACTATTAACCAAAAAACTTTCAAAAAAACAAGGAATTTTTTCAAAAAGTGAACTAAGGAAACCCCAAAAAAAGTTCATGTATCCTAATAGCAGAAATGCTTTTAAAAATTCCTATGTACCTTTGAAGTTTCTTTTTTTTTTAAAAAAAAAAGTTTTCTGTTGATAAGGACTGTGTATGTATATTGTGCCACACAGTGTCAATTTTGCTCATTTTCTTCAAAAATTTTTGGATTGCAAAAAAAAAATATTGTTGTCTAGATTGTCCGATGGAGGAGGGGCTGCCTCCTTTTTTGGTTTTCTGCACCCACCCCCCTTTCAAAAGTTTTTTTAAATCAATGCATGGTACCAGTAGGGGAGCCTTCACTCCCTGAAGTATAGGTCTGAGCGGGGGCCCAAAAGAGAGGTACCGTCATGTAGGTTCCCCCCTTATTTGGGGTCCCCTTTTTTGATGTGAGGTGAGTTTAAGCAGTTTTTGATCAAAATGTGAACTAAAACCTCAAAAAAATTTCATGATCCTAATACAAAAATGCTTTTCAAAAATTCCTATTGCTTTTTTGAAGGTTCTTTAGTTAAGAGTGTGCTGCTGGTATTGGAATGTGAATGGCTGCTATGGTGCTTCAACATAAAATAAAACTATATAAATTGGGTATCGCCGTAATCAAATCGACTCACAAAACTAACATGTCAGATCTGACTCATGGGAGAGCTTTTAAAAAATAAAAAAAACACAAAGTTTTGCATATTTCTAAAACCCTGTCTTCCCTAAAACAGATTTAAAATGATCAAAAGGTCTTTCCCACAAAAAAAATACAAAAAAAAAAATCAACCATCCCGCAAAAAACAAGCCCACACACAGCTCAGTACACAGAAAAATAAAAAAAAAAGTTATGGATCTCAGACTATGGTAATGCAAAAACAGGTTTTCCTATTTGAATATGTGTGTTTATTGTGTAAAACCAGTAAAACATTAAAAAAATACAGGTTGGGTATTGCCGTAATTGTAACAACTCAAGTGAAGCACAGTCAAAATACCGCACGGTGATTCCCTGCCAAAATAAAAATAAAAAACACTCCCAGGATTGTTAGCAATCCTTTTTTAAGAATAAAGTATAGGTGCCACTTTTGGGGGGGCAGCAAAAGCAAACAAACACAAAACATATCAGTAGCACCTAGAAACACAAAAAAACAGTAAAAAGAAAATAAAAAATTTTTGGAACACATTCGCAAATATGAAATATATGAAAAAATTGGGGTTCTTAGTGTACTTTTTTTTAATCAAAACGTAAATGTCTACAAAACCGCGGAAAGGGTGACCCCAAATTTTGGGTGGAACCTATGATGCAGCTACCCTTTTGGTGTTTTCCCCTCCACACCATGTTAAAGGGTTCCTGTTATAAACCTATCGTTTAAAAAAACCTTGCAGGTTTAAGCAGGAACCTCTAACCTAAAGTGGGGAGGTCTGAATGACCCCTAGAGAGGTACAGTAGCGTGGGTTCCCACCTAATTGGGGTCACCTTGCCGCGGTAGTGGGCATTTACATTTTGACCAAAAAGGACACAAAAAACCCAAAAATTTTTTCATTTTTCGTATTAGCAAAAAATGCTGTAAAAAAATTCTTATGTCTTTTTACGTTTTTTAGTGTTTCTAACTGATGATATTGTATTTTTTTTTTGTTGATTTTATTTATCCGTCCCAAAACCTAAAAAAAGGGGGGAAAGCGTTTATAAACCATAATGGGGGCCAAGGAAAAAAAAACCCAAAAAACAAACCCTTAAAACTCCTGACAAAAAAAAAAAATTTTGGGTGTCAGACTATTATGACATAAAAACGCATTTTTTTTTATAAATGCATTTCTATCATGTAAAAGTAATAAAAAATAATTACACCTATAAAAAAAATTAGGGCAATGTTATACAATGGGTTTTTTGCTGCAACTGTAATTCAAAAGACACCAAAACACGACCCAAACACAATTAAAAAAAATGTAACAACTTTGATTAAATGCCATAAAAATCTAACAAAGTAAAAACAAAAAGCAAGCCACTTGTCCATTATCATTAAAGATAAAAATAATTATTTGACGAAACCAATAGCAGAACGTGCGTTGGGACAGCACCCCCCCCCCCCCCCGATCCAGCTACCACACTGTAGAGTTACGTATAGAATAATGATTGTATAATTGAATTGTATTTATTTCCTTGTATTCTACAATATGTGTTTCCTTGCAGTAACATAGGGCCACATGTATGAAAAAAGGGTTGACTTTTTTTTTCCAAAGCAACCAATAGCACCCAGGGGGTAGACCAGTTGTGAAGCCCTCACTCCTGGTCAGACATGCCAGACATCCTTTCCCCAGCACACGAGTGTTCAAACCCCAGTTGCGTCACTCACTCCCATCCACAACTCCTAGTAAAATTCAAACATTTCAAATAAATAAAAAAAAAACCTCAATCAGGTTTTTTGCATTGAAAAAAAAAAAAAAAACACAGGGTTTTGGGTTCCCTGCAGGGGTTTGAACCTAGGGGCCCTTGGCCGAAGGCAAAAATTTTTCCTTTCAGCACTCAAATGGTTTTTCATAAACAGAACTTTCTTTTACTAGAGAGAGGGAAAAACCTGTATGTCACCTGCTGGGTCAATGATCTGCAATTCAAACAAAACAACACACCCCCTTTTGGGACAAGAGCTGAAGACTGGATAAAGGAGGGATGAAAAAAAATGTGGCAAAAACCCTTTTAAACAACCCTAACTTTCTCTACCTTAGGGTAAGTGTTATTCTTAGGGATAGGTGTAGGGTTAGAAAAACAAATCCTGTTTGGGAAATCCTGAATGTGACAAACAGTATAGTGATGAGATACTGCCTTTAACTCGAGATCTCAGTATTGCAGGGAAAGATTGCCTAACCCAATTTCCCCTTAGACAGGGCCCCCAAAAGGGGAAAGGGGAAAACCCTTTATCGGCCCCGATAACCGACCTGGGGCTGCTTTTCCTTTTAAACCGGGGAAAGCAGAAAGGGAAGAACCGAGGCAAAACGCAAGAGGGAAAATTAAAGAAATGTGTATACTGTAGGGGGGGGCCCCGAGAACAATTCCCCCCGGGGGCCTCAAACAATCAATGGGGGCCCCCCAGAATCAACTCTACCAGTGGACCCTAAGCACCCCAGTCCAAAACTGACTAGGCCACTTTTGTGATGTTGCTAATATAAAGCATGGTTGTTATTCACATTATAGAGCAATATATTTCTGTGTGTTTTTAGTTCCTCAAACTTTTTTATTTATCTGATTTGCATTTGTTGTTTGCATTAGAGAGGACTCAAACATTCAACGTTTTAGATGCAGTTTTTGCAGCCAAAACCAGGAATGGATCATAATTGGAGGATACATATAAAGGAAAGACTGACACTTTTCTGTGTTGAAACCAGTTCCTGACCTGGCTGTTTAACCCCTTTCTGATCACGGACGTTAGGGAAAATATGAAAAAAAAAAGAATGTTTTATTGTTTTATTTTTTAACAGCAAAAGTGGCACTAAATTAAGTTTTGTTACTCACTTTTCCATCATGGACGTGTATACACAGGTGATATAAAGTTTTAAGGTTGTTGGGGTCAAGGCTAAAGTTGTAGTTTGGGCTGTTAGTTTTAATTTGATAACATTTTATTTTGTGTGTGTATTTTTATTATTTTGTATTGTGCCTCTATAAGGGGCATTTTTAGATTTTTTTTTCTTCTGCTATATTAGCCACAGTTAGGCCTCGTTCACACGGCTTATTTGGGCACGGATTGGCGCCGTACTCCGCGGCGGATTTGCGCTTCAGTACGGCGCCAATCCGTCCCTGTCATTACGGTAATCCACTGCTCTCATAGAGAACAGTGGAATCCGTCTCTCCTCCCCGCTCAGCAAATCCGCCGCGGGGGGAGAAAGTTGACTGCACATTATTTACGGCGCGGACGCGCCGTAAACAATGCATTGTCTATGGAGCCGGAGCGGCGCCCCCGCCCGCGCTCCGGCCCCGCCCCCGCCCCGCCCCTTTTCACGGCGGATTTGTGAGCTCAATATGGCTCACAAATCCGTCGGGAATAAGCCGTGTGAACACGGCCTTACAGGGAAAATCCAAGGGAAATACATCTCCTGAACTGACTGCAGAGCTGATTTGGGTCTAACAAGACCCAGAAGTTCTTGTAGTTGTTGAGGCCCGGCAGTCACTTGACTTGAGCTGGGAAGCACAGGGCTGCCATTGGGAGTATTTGGGCCCCCTCCTCCCAACAGAAAAAATAAAAAATTGTGAATTGAAAAAAAAAACTCCACACAATTATTACTTCACTGTACAGTATATACTAAATGTAATTTTTATGCTGCAGATCGATACAGTTCCGCTAATACCAAACGTATGAAGTTTTTGTTATGTTCTACTACTTGTTAAAAATTTTTTTTTTATTTGCTTTGCATAGCCATTTTTTAGACTAAAACCTTTTTAGGTTTTTGTCAGTTGAGCTGTGTCAGGGCTAAATTTTTGAGGGCAAAAATGTTGGATACGTACGACTTTGAATCACTCTTTATACCAATTTATTAGCAAAGCAAGGTGAACAAAAACACAATTCTATTTTTTGTTCTGTTTTTTTCTTATTGTAGTGACTTGGATAAATAAAATTTTATTTTACTGCACAGAACTTTTACAGCTATGGCAATACCAATGTTTCATATCTTTAACTCTTTTAAATGGTAAATAAGGAAGACATTGATTTGAACAATTAATCTTTTTTTTTAATTCCAATCTCTTTAGGGTACTTGAACACATAATTACTAGTACAATATACCACAGCATCTAGGAGGTTAAATAGCCATAAATGGAGCTAACTCCAATTCTGGCCGCTGTACCGGAATGCCAGCCAGGCTTTCGATGTAGATGGAGTGGGCCACATATGTATGCATTTATCAACAAGCCTATCTAGACACATCTGAAAACAAACATATACGTATCCTCACTAGTGTCGATTGAACCGTTTGAGAAAAGTTAAGTTCGAGTCGAACTTCATGATTTTTAGAACTCGAGCCAAATCATTTTACTGTTCGTTCAAGTAAGGCCATGTTCACACGTATTTCGGTCCGTAATTACACGAGTGCGCAAATGACGGGCTGAAAACGTCCCAGTCATTACGGTAATCTACAGTTCTCATAGAGACCTATGGATTACGTCTCCTCTCCCTGCTCGGCGAATCCGCCGGGCGTGGAAATAAGTGACACGTGAATTACCAGCGGCGTATACGCGCCGCTGGTAATGAAAGTCTATGGGCCGGCGAAGTGCCGGCCCCCCGCTCCCTCCCCCGCTCCCGCCCCGGCCACACGGCGTAATTGCGAGGCGTAATTACGTCCCGCAGTTAAGCCGTGTGAACATAGCCTAAATGTTTGCGTTCTACATCACGTTCAACAAGCTATTCTAATAGTTTTTAGGCACGTTAGATCAGTGTAAAGTGCACCTGAAAGCACGATCCTCTCAAAAATCTGGTGTCAGGTAAACCTTGCATAGTAAACATAATGCGTCTAAATCGCGGCACATAGCATGCCATTGGTAGTGTATGTAATGCGCCTATCGAGGCGCATCGCGCATGGAGGTGCATAACATATCATTACTAGTTTATAGGTGATAGGCGCATTACATAAACTAGTAATGATATGTTATGCACCTCGATAGGCGCATTACATACCCTACCACTGATATGTTATGTGTTATATAGGCGCACAGTGTATAATTTTTAGGCACACTTCCATGTGTTGTGCCCGGCGTATAATGCACCTAGTGTTGGCGTACTGTTATGGATGATAATTGCAGCTTCTCCACATCTGTATAGGTATAAAAATTAACCTGAACATCTTCGAACCGAACTTCTCAAAGTTTGAGGTTTGACTCAAACTTTTTAGGGTTCGATCATCACTAATCCTTACATACACACACACCTAGGAACATACATATACATAACTATACATACACACACACACACACACCTAAAAACACACATATACGTATCCTTACATACATAAACACCTAGGAATGCATATGTACAGTATGTAACTATACATACACACACCTAGGAACACACATATACCTGACCATACATACACACAGATAAATAACCAAACCTACATATACCTAGGAACACACATATACATAACCATAAATACACAAACCTAGGAATATACATAACTATACATACACACACACCTAAAAACACATGTATTCTTACATACACACACCTAGGAACACGCATGTACCTGACCATACATACAAACATATAAATAACCAAACATACATATACCTCAGAACACACATCTACATAATCATACATACACAAACCTAGAAATATACATAACTATACATACACCTAGGAACACATATATGAACCATTTAAATTCTTGACAAAGAAAATTTTTTTAAATTTAGGGGAAACCTTCAACCAATCAACTTTTGGGACTTTAAAAAACTTTTTTTA